>CAAKHF010008299.1:33655-52749 GCA_901007745.1 Hippocampus kuda
ATAACATTGTTTTCTCAGAGACAGCAATCACAATGATGGGTCGGTTTGACCCGCGCCATGTTTAACCATCTAAAAGTGTCAGAAACAAACCAAAAACAGAGAGCTCATAATACACATTGTTTGTTAATGGAAATGTGTTCAATGAATCATGTTCATCTTACTTTGAACTGTATGTGACAATTAAAATTGGTCAGTTTGACCCACAACATAACCGGAAAAGATGGAAATCAAATCAAAAAGTTTTAAAAAATTCTTTGTTTGCAAATGTGTGAAAAATAATTTCAACAAACGATTTAGACTAAAAAACACTTTAACCATTTAACACATGAGACAACAATAAGCATTAAAGTCATTGCCGTTGCATTAATAGCATTACGTGGACATAATTGTCAAGTGCAAACAGTTACCTGGCGCTGCACATGTATCGTGCACTAATCTCCTTATGTAAGCTTTGTTGTACATCACCCCTGAGACACACTTTGAATGACGCTAATCAACCACCATTGTGTCCCTGCAGGGTAAGAACCGAGAGAAAGAGCAGCAGAGGGGTAAGGAGAAGGAGAGGGAGCCTACGGAGACACAGTTCAGCCACAACAATGGGCATGTTTTAGCGCTCGGCACTTTTTCCAGCTGCGCCACTTGCTCTCTGTGCGGCAAGACACTGCAGAAGAAACACAGCCTGCAATGCATGAGTGAGTGCACGGCAGGTGCGCGCACGCCTTTCACGCTCGTCTCTCTCTCACGCACACGCCCACGTGAGCACAGGTGCTCGGCTCACATGCAAACGTGTGGCTTTTTATAACCATTCGACTGCTTGCACACCTGCTCACCAAAACATCGGAGTGAAGAAACAAGCAAACAAGAACCTACACAAGCTTGATCTTCATTCCAAGGGCCAGTATCAAAAATTCATTTCTGAGGTTGAAGAAAAGTGAACTGTTCGTTCTACAATTGGTAGAGCGACACCTTTGTTCTCATTCCCAACCAATGAAAAACACACACCTGTACAGTATGCCCAAATTGTCTGCCTTTTTGTTTTTAGCAGAAAATACAAAGTGGGTTGAATGATTTTTAAAAATAACCTTTTTTTCCCATGATTGTGATTTAAGATGAGATAATTTTTTACCATGTGTGTGTGTGTGTGTTATTATTATTATTATTTTTTGCTAGCATGAAATTAATCAGGATTAAAATGAACAATCTTAGAGTTGGGTGGCCCGGTGGCCCAGGGGTTAGCGCGTCAACCTCACATTGCAGAGGAGAGGTACCAGGTTTGATTCCAGCTCCGGCCTCCCTGTGTGGAGTTTGCTTGTTCTCCCCGTACCCACGTGGGTTTTCTCCGGGTACTCCGGTTTCCTCCCACATTCCAAAAACATGCATGGCAGGCTGATTGAACACTCCAAATTGTCCCTAGGTGTGAGCGTGAGCGCGGATAGTTATTCGTCTCTGTGTGCCCTGCGATTGGCTGGCAACCGGTTCAGGGTGTCCCCCCGCCTACTGCCCTAGGACAGCTGGGGTAGACTCCAGCACCCCCCCCGACCCTTGCGAGGATAAAGCGGATTAGAGTTATCATTGGAAGCACACTCAAACAATACACCTTCAAGGATATAGTCTATCAGTTTATTGTTCATCGAGGATTTTTGTTTGGGGAAATATTACACTCAATTGTGATTTAATCTCGCAATGTATTAGATTGCATGTGAAAATCCATATGTGGGACATATTCGAAGCCTAATTTCTTCAATTATAAGTGTGCTTTACAGTGGTGTAAATTTGCACTGCATCATACTCATAGCTTATTTCCTTTCCCTTATTTTTATCCCTCAATTACCTGAACTAATTTTTAAGGACCGCCACAATAAGGACCATATTGTGAAAGGAATACATCTCTGAGAGTGTCAATCAAAATGGTGCATTATACGCTTTGGAAAGGTAGAATTCCCAGAGTTGATGCGCCTTGAAAGTGCAGTAAAAACAAGGTAAACCATTGAGTCATATTATTTGGCAGTGATCTCACGGCAGGTGATTACAGATTATTTCTCTCCCGTCATACTCAGGTTGGCTTTGCCTAATGTTCTGGAAACAAACCCACTGTTGCTGCTTAGTGTCTTTCCTCCCCGATTTGAAAAGTGTTTCCAAGAACATCATCTGCAATGCTGCATCTGTATTTTGTTTCACTGCTTTGCATTGCACAACCCTTCTTTCTGCTCGGGCGGGTCGCCTCATCCATCAACACCGTATTCCGACAGTTGTTTACCCAAATCCTACCGCGCGCATTCACTTTAAACTTCCAGATTGCTCATATTTCTCTGGGGCGTTGTGTGAGCTAAAGTACGCCTGTGTTGTGTGCAATCAGCCACAACAAGCGGACGACCTGCAAAGGACATTTCAACATGATGTACTTCCTTGCTGCTGTCCTTCTTGTGGATGATTAGTTGCAATGTCGATTGAAAGAAGTGTGTAACTAATAGAGGGCGTACATGCCCTTGATGAAAGCTGTGGAACTATGATCTAAGTCTGTTTTGCGTCGTTGTTATTAGCAACCCACATCAACACGGTTGGTCAGATTTCCTTTCCTGGTAACTGCAGGTTTCTTTTTGCTGCTTGGCAGAGGTCATCGGGCTCAATCATAACTCTGTCCAGGGCCGATGAAGGATGTTGTTGCATGCTAGTCACGCCCACTGACTTACAGTGAGGTGTATGTGGTGGATTTTTTTTCCAAAACGTCAACTGTAAAATCCATATTGAGCAAGCTTTTACAGGTCAAACATTAGGACAAAAAATTAAAATATTCCCCAAAAGCTGATGTGCTACAAAAAAGAAGGGACATTATTTTTAAATCCGCATCAAAAATACATTTGCAAACCATAAAGCCATCTCTTATTAAAACTAGCTGTTGATCAGGATTTTTTTTCTCGTGAGGGGAAGTGAAGGTAATGTCAAACAAAGCTGTGAGTTTATCCACTTTGTCAAAGCATATTTTATATTCAACCTCAATATACTGAACAGCAACTAATGAAGTCGCTGGTGAGTGCAGTTTATTTTTAGGTCTATTTTAAAAGTATCAACAAAAGCCGCTCTTAGCTCATTCTCTCCCTTCTCTTAATTAGGGGAAGACAATAATACTAACATCTATAAATAATGCAGTCTGGAAGCACGGGCGTGTAATGTATGATTGTTTTAATTGTGTGCTTATTCAACAAACGTGTTCTGGTATGTGTCGTGTAATGTAGTGCACGGCGCCAGATACTGCATGATTCAAGCTTTCTTTGTTTGACACAAACCAGTAACTTTCTTATAATATATGGGCTACATTCTTCTTCTTTGATAGTGGCTTCTCTGTTAGGTAGGGCTGGGTGTTTTGGCCTTAATATCACAAATCTAATACTTTCCCACAGAAATTGATTTTCAGATTTGACTCAGGCTAAATACAGTGACCAAATTGCAGAGTAGGAAACACTGATACTTCTTTTATGAACATTATTTTTCACAATTTGAAATCATGAGACCACAAGATCACAAAAACTGATCAACAATAGATTGCCGTCAGGAAGAGTGTTCTGATAACTTAGCATTATTTGGTCCTCGGTGAATATTGTCTAAAGAAGTGTTATCAAACGGAAGGCCCGAGGGCCAGATCTGGCCCATCACATCATTTTTTGTGGCCCGCGAAAGCAAATCAAGCATGTGAACTTCCACGATGCTTGCTAAAATCTCTACCAACATTTAAAATTCTCATATGTAATAAATAAGAGACATATGTCAGCATTTTCTTGTTACCAAACCCCTCATTACAGTAACTTAAACAATAGTTGAATAAACCGTTACTATTGACTTTTTTATATGGGTTCAGTCATCACGGCCCTCCAAGGGAAACCGTAACTAAAATGTGGCCTGCGACAAAAATGAGTTTGACACCCCTGGTCTAGAAGGATACAAGATAATAATAATGGCCCTTCCATGCTTCCTATAGACAGACCTAAACAAAAAAAAAAGTTGGGACAGATCAACAGTTCTAAGTCCCATGATGGCTGCAACGACCATGCCTCAGTGCCTCAGCAGATAAATGGAAACTATGGAAGCCGGATTCAGTTAATAAATAAATGAATGAATGAATGAATGAATGAATGAATAAATAAATAAATAAATAAATACACACACACACACACACACACACACACACACACACACACACACACACACACACACACACACATATATCATGGCTTTAAGGGGTTAACAAATTAATCCATCAGATCAATCAATTTCCTAACCCTATTTGCAGATATAATTGCAATTAATTGTTTTTGGCTTTGGTACTTGTGAGAAAACAATCAAGTGCAGTGCCCCTTTAACTGGATCCAAGTGGTGGTGTGGGGATTGAGCCTGTGGAATGCGCCGTTTGTATGACACAGATTGTTCCCACTGGAGAAAGCGGCTAACTAAAGTGGACCATAACAAAAAAGCAAAACAAAACAAAAACAGGATAATCTGTGCCGTTCATCCATCCATGTCAATGGTGTGACGATCCAACCGAGCCGCCGCTGCCGCTGTTGTTGTTTCAGTCGTTACCATCCGAACCGAAGCGGAGACTTGGTGTTAATAACGGTAAGAAGCAGCTCCTGTAGCAGGATCAGGTGGATCATTCTCGTTGGTTCCTTCAGTGGATTTTTTCAAGCACTTTCGTGAGCCACTTATCATAGTGCGATATATTGCTTCCTTTGTGTCTTCGGTGTGTTTCTATGGACTGGACGAACTAGCGTGTATTTACTTACTCAATGGAAATAACAGTGAGTCGTCTATTGGGCAGTACGGCTAGCTAACAATAGCCTCTCGTTGCTTGTGAGATAACTTCGCCAAAACTGCTTCCAATTGGAAAGCAAGTGTAGCTCACTTGAAATAGCTCACATTCTCCACATCCTCATAAACACAGTAATGTTGCTGCTTTTTCAAATTCAACCCTAAACGTCGCTTTGGTGGACGTTCGTGTTCGCTATTGCCAGTTTTGTTAGCCGCTGCTGGTGGTAGCCTCAAGGCTCAACAGGTGATTGTTAACTTTAGCTCAGAGGTTATTATTGTATTAAATATGTATGAGATATTTGCTTTGTCAGAGGATTTGGTGCAATGGCTGACATCGTTTATTGGGTTTACAAAAATGTGACAGTGTATGTGATCTCTTAAATTATGATTCATGATTGGCGGCGGTATTGAAAGAGCATTTATTTATTCTCCGTCAGGGTAACTGTACTTCGCTGGCAGAGATAGCTGAATGAAGATACGTTATTATTTGTAGTAATGAAACAATAATTGTAATTATTATAATAGATCCATTCAGTTATATAAATTGCGTCCCCCCCCCCCCACACACACACCCCCACCTGTTCTTTTTCGACTCACTATTTGTGAATCACGGAGATGGAGAATAAACGTAACATTCGCTTTACGTTCTTCCGTAACTTGTCTCCATCTTTGCCTGGTCCATGTTGTGCCACTCTAGGAAGAAATGTCAGATTGAAAATGTAATTTGGGATTATTGGGCACATAATTTTTGACGTGTTTTCTGATGTGTCAAAATTCTTAACATTTCTCAGACGGAGCAGGTGATGCCCTGACACTCCTCCAGTGCCCCACGCTGAAATGAAATAGGGGGTTGGGGGGGGGCATTTTTATTCGAAGTTGTTTTACCTATGTGTGGATGATGATCTAATTTGTCACAACCATGCATTTAGTGATGGTACATAAATCAACCATCTGAGGTGTACTTTCTGTTTCCCAGAGGACATAATAGAAAGAGAAATACTCTGTTCTCTTGCTTAGATATTAAAACAGATTAATATCATAACATCACTATTGTATTATATAGTGTGTATGTGTAATACAGATACATATGCCGACTCCAGGACAGAATGATATTTTTTAGTTGTAGCTCTCGGCTTGAATCTAATCGTGATCTCCTTCCTTCACATTTATTTTATTCAATCCATGTAGAGACAAAAAAATGTTCACCTGAACATGTGAAAGAAAGCTGAATCTTTCAGGTGTCCTGATCATCGTGTTAAATTTTTCTCTGAAGAACCAATCCCTTATCTTGAGTATTGCCGAGCCCACTTTTGCCAGTAAAGATAACACATTGTAAAACCTTTTTCCCCCCTTGTTTTCTCAGTTTGTAAAACAGTGTAATGTAAGGGCTTTGAATTCGTTGAGCTTGTTGCTTTTAAGGTTTGCTACAACAGCTGATTTGTGACTGAAAGTGGAACAAACTGCTCAATATTCATGCGACTGTATTCATAATATTACAAATGTATTCTAGTCTCTTAATTTGATCCTCCTTTGTGGATGGAGCAGTCAGCCATGTGATGTCTGCTTTGTTTCTTATATTCTAAAGTGACCGAGTTAGTTTTTAAATGTTTGTTCTTTGCAAGCTCTGCTTCCTACATGAGGCATCTCGAAGCATGTGATTGCCAGACTTTGAGGTGGTCTGAGTGCTGATAAGAGATGTGATATCAGCAAATAGAAAAACACCCTGTCCTGGCTTATCTTTAACTAATCGTTTACCTCTACCATGAAGAATTCTTGTCATTGCAGTTTGTGTGCCATCGTCACTGTTTCCTGAAAGGATTTAGCTTGCGCTTGGGCTCTTCACCGATGACGCTTAAATGAATGTTTTAATATTTTGTGAAGATCTGCTTACCTGTCAAGGTCTTCTTATCTTTTTCAATTTTTTTCCCCCTCAACACTAACCTTTGCTATTATAGATTCATGAGCTTCATCAGTGTTTGAGCCCTTTTTAAGGTAAGGCTGCTACAGTGGACTGAAAAACGTTTATTTTTTTTAATAACAATTTTTTTTTATAGACCTTTGCCTTAGTAAGATTGATAAATACTTTGAATCCAGCTGCTTTTGGATTACAAAAAAATATATAAAGTATATATTTATAAAAAGAAAAACTCTGATGTCTGAATCTGATCCAAAACAGTACAGTCTAAATTCTGATGTTCATATTAGTCTTGCTGTTTCTACTGAACTGTATTAATGATTTTTATTTTTGGCGCTTCTTGAAGTGTGCCGGTTGAGTAATGCTGAACCAATTTACGGTTTAAAAAAAAAAAAAAAAACTAGGGTCATGTCTCTGCTTCTGAGGCTTATTCTGAAGCCACCTTCTGTTGACTTTTCATTTCGCTTCGCCAAAAAGTTCACAAGTTATTAGAAGAGTGGACGGGACTTCAGTGGGTGGATTTGGACAAACTAGAAGGACTAGGTGTGGTCTGAAGCTAAAAATGTCAATGAACATGGTCCAGTACGTGCTGCTGTCACTGCATGTTTTCCTTTGTAATTTGTGGCACACAGAAGAGAAATGAGCTACACATTGTACAGAAGTCTTTCTGATGATCTCTTGGTGGAAGTTGCTAGTATTACATTGTGCTGTTGACAGGGATGCTGCCTTTGACACAGCAACGCAACCGCATTTAAACAATGTGACGCTTCTGCCTCAGGCTTTTCTCCTCTACTGGATGTGCCCTGAATGATTTAAACGAGACTGTCATGGACAGTGTTGATTTCCCACCTTCCCCTTTGCCAATGGGGGTGGATGGGGTTTGCAGCTTCTTTTTTTTTTGCTTGTTTGTGTTTATTTACCGCTTCCTGTCTGCAATATTGAATATGTTAAACTGAATTTGAATTGAAAAATAGGTATTCTAGAAGACATGGTGGTTAGATTGCAGCTGGTCACGGTTTGATTGTGTACTTTAAGATGCTTTCTTGAGAGTGATAGTGACTCATTTCATGATGTTAACACGCTTCCTGTGAGTGGTACACTACAACAGCCTGTAACAGGTTGTACCTCATCTGAAGTCAGCTGGAATAGGCTTCAGTGACCCATGAACCTAATGAAGGCATGTGCAATACAAAAAGGACGGATAGTTGAACTTTTTTTCAACACATCACCACTTCCAATCGCCCTGCCAAGTAGCACTATTGCTTTATCTTGTGTGTGTTTTATTTTTTTACTTTTCCTGTTATGTTCATATGGATTAAAATAGTTAAAAACTACACTCATCTCGGTTGGATTTTAACAGTATACATGATTCCAATTTCAGGGGAAAAAAAACATTTATGAATTTCAAGTGTTTTAATTTCAAATAAATATAAATGTAAAATAACTTTGGATTTCCTTCATCTGATGATAAAACAGTATTATACACTAATGTCTAAACTAATATAGACTATTGGATCCTATTTTTCAGATTGTGCTGTGAATGTTCATAGGAGCTGTAAGTCTCTGCTGGGTGAGTGCACCAGCACCAAGAACAAGGTAAACACTCCACCGGAACGTGGCGAAACAGTGCTGACACACACTGTCACGGTTGCACTTATAATCTTGATGGTCTTTGTACAGGAACGTTTGTGTGCTTTCTCGAAAAAAAAAAAAAAAAACAACAAATCCCCGATGTAATCTTTTTAATAGCTGATAAGAGTTTGATCAAATGGCCTTTAAAATAGCATAGTCTGTCTTTCTATTCTCAGAGAGATTCTTTATCAAGGACAGGCCCATCTGGATCTCCCAATCTTGGTAAGTACAGTATAATTCAATGTATTTTCAAAGCTCGGTGTGGGGTGGGCATCTGCCTTTTCCTGATGGGTTGTGGAATAGATAGAGAATGACAGAAGACTTTAGGCTTTCTCTTCTTACTCCACCGTTCTCCCCATTGTCTCAATTGTGTGTTGCCCTCAGCACTAAAAGACCGCCACAGAGAGCAGGAACAGTCAGGGGCAGCCTCATCACAAACTTTGAATGGCCACGCAATATTTGACGGCCCCCCTGGCATGACCATCATTCCTCGGGGACCAAGTAACCAACCGACTGCAACAAATAACATCACCACTCCAGGAGCTCCTGCTTTTTACCTCGGCCACAGCCCACGCCACCACAGCAGCTCAGGGTCAGTGCCCCAGTCTTGCATCACTTATTCATTTTGTCTTGTTTGCTTTTGATTGCCTCTCATATGAAGGACTTGAGCATTAATTGAAGATGAAGTGTTCCCACGCTAATCAGCATTTGCTTTATTACTGGCTCACAAGTGTTTAAAAGCGTACATAGCTTCTGAAAGCCCTTTGAGTGAAGAAGATTCAGAAATAGTATGGATAGCTAAAGTGACAGGCTAAACAGACAATTAGAATATGAATTGTAGCACACAACAATTTTATCAAGAGGGAACGGTACATACTGTAAGCATTTATTCATCTGGAGCATTTACCTAATTTCTCTTTTGGTACATATTTAAAGAGTTGATTTAAAAAAAAATATATATATATATAATATATATATATATATATATATATATATATATATATATATATATATATATATATATGTGTGTGTGTATATATATATATATATATATATATATATATATATATATATATATATGTGTATATATATATATATATATATATATATATGTGTATATATGTGTGTGTGTGTATATATATATATATATAATATATATGTAAAAATATACTTCTTTTTTTTCTTTTTTTTTTTAACACCAGCTCTCTCCCCGGAGAGATGGATGAAACCGACGCTCTTCGCTTGAAGCGCTGCAATGAAGACACCATTTCCCTCGTTCCCTCCACTACCGAGTCTATAATCGTGGAAGGTAAATTGACTTGATTGGTTGATTGATTTTAATTTGTGGAATTGTTTTGTTGTTTTTGTTGTCGTTTCTCAAATGTAGGGATGGGTGTGTTTAATGAAGCCAATGGTGACTTCCACCCCACACTCACTAAACTACGCCGATGGGAATATTCAGGATGAGGGTGGACTCAGACAGTTTCATTGGTCTACTGTGACATTATTAGTAATTTCACTGTTCAGATGTGGTGAGGCGATCTGTAAATCTGCTGGCGGCATGAAACTCGTCAGTAAAAATTCATAAAACTGCGTCACATTAAAACCCGCACGGTTGCTGCGATTTTTGGGTGGCTAAATATCCTCTGTAATGGCCAGATGCCAGCATAGTTGAGGTGACAATTCACTATTATACAGTCGAAAATCTGTAACTTGCTTTGCTCTTTTTCTCAGATGCACACTATGCTGCAGTGCGAGCTGATCTGGAGTGTGATGCTCAGGACCTGGAAGCAGAGTCTTGGAGTTTGGCCGTTGACCAGCAGTTTGTTAAGAGACACTCTAAAGAGGCCATGAAGAGGCAGGATGTCATATATGGTTCGTGCATTTGTATGGATGCTCTTTGTTTAACGTTGCCTTTTAAACCAAACAAAACATATTACTATTCGACCATAGCAATAACATTGTAGGCTTCTGGATATACTCTAAACTTGAAACTCAATTTATACTAGTACCAGTTTCGCAAATCAATATTTTTCATTGTCATGTTTGTCCCTGTGATTTGGCCTGTCTGTAAATGGTACATACAAACTGTTGTATTGGCGCACGTCAAAATCTGATAACATTTAAAAACAAACAGAAAACTTGGACTGAGATTGTAATATGTCACCTTATGTACAACAGAACTGATACAGACGGAAATGCACCACGTGAGGACACTGAAGATAATGCTTCGTGTGTACGTGAGAGAGTTGAAGGAGAACCTCCAGATGGATTCAAGCAGAGTGGAATGTCTTTTCCCGCGCTTGGAAAACCTCCTGGAGCTCCACATGCATTTCTTGTCCGCTCTTAAAGAACGCAGGCGAGAAAGCACTGTTATGCCCACCGAGGGCAACTACACAGTAGACAGAATAGCAGACATACTCATTGCGCAGGTAAGGAAAGGGCATGTACAAGTCTGACATTTTTTTGTTTTGTTAGTTTTTTTGGGGTGGTTGTATTTTTATTTTCGGACGTATCTATGCAGTTTTCAGGTGATGTCGGCGAGAAGATGAAGGAGAGCTATGGTGATTTCTGCAGTCACCACACTGAGGCTGTCAGCTACTACAAAGAGCAGATGCAAACAAACAAAAGATTCCACAGCATCATACGGGTGAGAGAACCAAGCAAGCCTGTGATCTTTACACCGACTCGTCTTTTTACAACTTTGTAGTTTGAGTCTTGTCTTTTGCCCTGGCAGAAAATCAACAACCTGTCCATTGTGCGAAGGTTAGGAGTGCCTGAGTGTATACTGTTGGTAACGCAGCGCATTACCAAGTACCCGGCTCTTGTCGAGCGCATCCTACACAGCACCGAAGGTCTTGTTACGTTCATTTTGTGCTATACATTTATTGAGGAAAAAAACTCCCGTGTTTATTTGGATCTTTGTTATTCCCCTTAGAGGGTACCGATGAACACACAGAGCTGAACCGTGCGCTAGGCTTGATTAAAGACACTATTGTTCAAGTGGACTCATTGGTTAATCTGCACGAGAAGACATGTCGCCTTCGTGACATCCACAACAAGTTGGAGCCAAAGGCCCTGGGCAAAATCAAAGATGGCCGAGTGTTTCGCCGAGAAGACTTAGCGCAGGGTCGGAGACATCTCCTGCACGAGGGCACCGTCAACTGGAAAGCTGCCTCTGGCAGACTCAAAGGTAGCGTTGCGGCACAATGAACGGATGTTTATTTCTCAACTCGCTTTTGAAGAAATTATCTTGGTGTTATTTGGTCCTCACAGATATTCTTGCAGTTCTCCTTTCTGATGTGTTACTCCTGCTACAAGAGAAGGATCAGCGATATGTATTTGCAGCAGTGGTGAGGAATTCATAGTTTTCTTTATGCACCTCCACTACCAGTACATACATAATTAAGTTGCATGCATGATCATTTAGGGCCCTTTTAGGAAAGTGTAACACGTGTGAGGTTAATGCATTCCTTTAATTTCCCTCACAATATCAGTTAAGCATATTTGTAGCATTTATCTCTGTTGTGACCATTGTAAAAGCCTTCTAGGACAGGGGTCCCCAACCGCCGGTCCGCGGACCGGTACCGGTCCGCAGGGCATTTGGTGCTGGGCCGCACAGAAAGAACTTGCCTTAATTCCGTTTTATTTATTTCAGAATACGAAAGATGTTTTATTTTGAAAAATTACCGGATTCTCCGTTACATCCGTCTCTGTCACGCTTGACACGCGTCAAACCACGCTTCTGCGTCACGTGACCGATTACGCTAAAAAAAAAAAAAGACTTGTTCTAGGAGATTGAGGTGAAAGACAGCTGGAGCCCGATTCATTCTTGTGTCTTATTTTTACCCCTGTAGGACAACAAGCCATCAGTCATCTCTCTTCAGAAGCTGATTGTTAGGGAGGTGGCACATGCTGAGAGAGCCATGTTTCTGATCTGCGCTTCCTCCAATGAGCCGGAGATGTACGAGATCCACACGACCTCTAAAGAAGAAAGAAACACTTGGATGACCCAAATCCGGCAAGCTGTTGAGAGGTAGCTGTGATACAATACATTGTTGAAAAGGAATTGTCGTAGTACAGTAATTGATGGCTTCTGTCCTATCGATGTTAGCTGTCCTCATACAGAGGAGAGGCTGTTCAGTGAAGAGGAAGAAGCGCGAGCTTCCAGGTTCAAAGAATTTCAAGGTACTGACATTTAATTAACTCCTGTGAGTCCTAGCATATCCACAATTCGGCATTCTTGAAATTGCTGCTTCGTTTTTTTTTTTTTTTTTTTTTTTTGGGGGGGGTCATATATATCGTATATTAGTTTTCGTGGTGAGGAGGCTAGTGCATGTCAAATATTAAAAAAAAAAAAAAATCTTGCTTTGGCGTCATTTTGTGGCATCCAAATGCCAAGGAACTATGTTGAAGTGAGGTGACTAGCTTCATTTTGTCTGGTCATATGAAAATAAAAATGCCTGTTATCTCTGGCCCGTTGCAAACCTTTTTGGCTGAGCATCACTGCAACGCTTGGTCCCTAATCTTTGCGAATAGTGAGGGTCCACAGTCATGCCTTACACAGGCCTGGACAGTGAAATGTAGTTTTAACAAACAATGAGCGAGTGTCCAGAAGTTTATGTTTTATATTTTATATGTATTTTTTGGTACAGGATATATGAAAGACAATAGAAATGTATCGTAAAATGCCGAACGATGAGCTGTCTCGCAGAAAGTACAACTTGCAAGAGCATGTGTCGCAGTAATGGACAATTGTCACAATGATGTCTATTTCCCACTGTAGAACGTCTGAGCCAGAAGGATGCAGTGATTGTCCAGGCGCTCTCTGAGAAGCTGCAACTTTTTGCAGACATGGCAGAGTCTGTGGCAGGTCTGGAGGACACAGCTTCCCGCTCCAAGCTTCTTTTACGGGGTGATGCCTCAGATCTCCAGCAGGGGGAAGCCTTGCTTAAAGGAGCCATCACTGAAGGTAGGACAGGGTTGCCGAAGAGAACATGACATTGAATCAATGACACGCACACTTTTAAACTCCATTCACTGAACGGGAGTTTTTTTTTCAGTGGAAAACCTTCAGAATTTGCTCCAGTCTGGAGTGCGGGGTGAAGTCTTATCATCACATCAAAATGAAGGGAGCAGCTTTGGACTCCTGCCCAGGAGAGCAGACACTTTTGGTGGCTATGACAGCAGCCCCACCATCCTCACGAAGAGTGAGTCTAGTATACTTAATGTCCTGAGGAAACCTCCGACCTAATGGGTTGTACTGTTTTGCACTTTGTGCAATGAATAACATGTTATTTTCTCCTAAAAGACACATTTTTGCTGTTTAGAAAATGTTTCTGGCCAATTTAAGAAAAAAAATATTCACAATTGTAGTATGACACGTATTCCTTTGTCACCTTGATGCACATTTTGTGGTAGTTAATTGATCTGTTTTCTGGTCTTTTTGGTCTCACTGTTATTTTTGTGTCATTGTTTGTGTCTGTGGCTGGGTGTTGCTCTGCCAGATGGCAACATGAAGAAGAACTTTTCTGGCGAATCCAGAAACAGAGACCGAAGCCAGCGGGCCAGCTCTGACCCTCAGCTCAAAGATCTCTGTGGCAGCCAAACTCTGGAGCAGACGGTTGGTCTGACGCACAAAAAGTCACATATGCTTTGACTTCAAGCACAACCCAAAATCACACAGGGCGACAAACTTGTGATGATTTATTTCCTTTATGAACAAACAGGCGTCGAAGATTTCTCATCACAGACGCATAAACAAAAGCCATCATTGGCAAAACACGTAATTGATACACATCATATAAACATTGCATGTTCACATAAATAAATAGTCTTTGAGGATGACCAGTTGTATAAAACAGATGGCGGTTGTCACTGTGCACCCAAGTCAATTCTTGAGATTGCCACTAGATTCGTTTCAGAAGAATTTAAGCGCCACTGTTTGGTTGTAGCACAAAAGGAAAAAAAAATAAATCCGTGTTTTCTGGATAATGTTGACCAGGTTGATGAGAGCTGCTGCACACCAACGAGATGCAACAGGATCTGGTCCAACTCATTCCCCGAGGCAGAGGTCTGTGCCTCTTCTTTGAATCTGTTAGTTGCTCACATTTAGCATTGCAGGATTGGGAGGATATACTACTGTAAATGCACCTGTGCTATATTATTGTGATTGTGCATGTCTGATTTTAATGTTCTTCTCTTTTTTTTCCATTCCAGTTCTTTGACAAAGTATTAATGCTTTCTCAAAGGCTCTACAGTCTTCAGGTAACATGATGCCTCGGTGGCTCACAATGATTTGTTGATATTTGCACACTGCCTTTACAGAGTCAGATATCTACCCATGAGATGGTGTATACGCCGGCAAAACGCATGAAGAATCAAATGAAATCCAATACTCAGACACTGAAATTGATCCATGTTTAATTTTGTAATTGCACTTAATAGTGTGTAGAACTGCTTTGCAGCATATTAGAAACACCTCTGTGGAATGCCGTTCAGTTCTTCACATCTACACCTTACACCCACTATATTAAACCTATTGTTAAACTAATACTTCTCTGATAGTGTCCTTATCATCTTGTGAAGGCAAACTTACACGCAACACTTGTTCCTTAGAGCACGGTGAATATAATGTTCATAACATTCTAGGCTCTGAATGGTTGTAGCATTTCTGTTGCGAGTGTTTTATGGGAATAAAGTATCAATTGTCTTCTCTCTGCATGGTCAGGCCATCATATCTCAGCAGGACAGCCACATTGAGCTGCAGCGTGTCTCGCTGACAGAGCGCGCCTCTCTGCCTGGGCGCCACCGCGGGAACGTGCTGCTAGAGCAGGAGAAGCAGCGCACGCTGGCCCTGCAGAGAGAGGAGCTCGCCAGCTTCCACAAACTGCAGTCTCAGCATCGCCAGGAACAGCAGCGCTGGGAGAAGGAGCGAGGGAAGCACCGCCAACAAGTGGAGGCCACAGAGGCCAGGCTGCGGCAAAGGGAGGAGGAATGTAGGCGGCTGGAGGTAAAGTGGTCGGACCTACCTGACAGTTGGAATGGTGTTGTGTCTTGGACACTAACCATAGAAAAATTGGATACAGGAGCGACTGGCAGAAGAGAGGGTGGAGTTGGAGAGACAAAGGGAGACGTACCAACAAGACCTGGAGAGACTCAGGGAGTCCACTCGCGCAGTCGAGAAAGAGAAGGAACGCCTAGAACACCAGAAGAAGATCAAGAGGAAAACCATTGAGGTGCAAACAGGCCTTCATTAAAGACTAGCTTTGACTTGTTAGCAGTGGCTGAATTTAGAAATAAAATGTTGAGAATTGATCAAAGTCATACTGTAGAAATCACGAAACCTTAATCAAACACTGTTATTAGCACAACCTTGAAAACCATGAAAACACTGAAGTCCAAATGCGTACTGTCACATTGCGTGCCCCTCAAAGATCCCCCTTTTTAACATTTTTAACTGTCACAGAAGTGGGAAAAAATGGTTAACTACTTGTAATAGTAAATACCTTTAACAAACACATTTATGGTAAAGCTGGAGCCTAAGCTCCACCGCATGTGACCGGACTAGACAATCACAAACAAATTAAATTGGATGACTCGCACCAAATTGACCCCCACACACATACTAATGCATTGGAAAAACTGTGACCCCTGTTGCTCAGATTAGATGTGGAGACATCCACAGTACTACATTATTTTATTTATGAACCACAAACAATGTTGTGAGATTGTCCAGGGAGAAATGCATTGCCCTGGCCCTTACAGTTATACAAAAACAGGAAGTGGGCGAGAAATATAGGAGTGTGACTTTTTGAGAAGCCGTTGGCAAGGATTGCCCCATTCATTGATTGTGCTTGTACATCTCAGCAATTGATCAACATGCCTTAATTTTTAGCCGCAGCTACATAGAAAATTATAAATATGGTTAATATTTTTGTAAAACTATTTATACTGTGACAGGAAGGCTTTGTGGCAGTGAACCTGGGTCCCGCTTGGTACCTGGAAACAATTTTTGTTGCGAAAGCTCATGGAATTTGACATCGTATATTTGATCTGCCAGTACATTTGCGACATTACAAAGCCGTTCATCTCAGATTAAAATTTTAAATTGCCACGAACCAAGTTGCAGAACAGTTACCGGTATTTATTTTGATGGCTAAATTTAACTGTTGTGGCTTAACAGCAGCTCCTATTTTCATAACCTTGCTGCTGTAAATTGGGAATTTCTCCATTGTGAGACGAATAAAGGTTTTCTTATTCTTAAATCAGCTGCGCTTATTCGTCTGGCAATGACGGTAACTGTGAAGGAAAACATAATGCGCTGAACGGGTTGATGGCGATAGTTATGTGCTCTTCCACTTAAGTCATTGTCTCTAATCACTGTAAATTCTTCTGCTTTAACATATACAGACTTATTAAAAATCAAATGTCTTGAAGGAAATTCCACAAAAAAATCCTGCTAGTTTTTGTGTAACAGTTGTTTTTTTCCCTCCCTGCATCTTCATGTGTGTAATCATGCCACACGCCCACACTTTTCTAACCACTTCATCAGTAAAGATGGTAATCTGCCTATTTAGCGCAGGTCTCTTTCCATTCTTCTTCCTGACATCTTTCTCTAGCGTCTCGGTGTTTCCATGCTTCCATCCCTCTTTCCCTTCTTGCACAACAATGTGAGACATTGTGAGTTTCATGGAAAGCTATGACCACTTTGCTGTATTTCATGCCCGTTGCCAACAGCTCTGGTGAGGAGCTCGAAAAAAAAAGTAATTCAATGTCAACGTTCCTATACTTTGAACAACACTTAACGATCACTCTTTTTAATCCTATTACGATGAAGGGTTGCACTTGAAAAACCTCTTCCCAAGTAAAGTATGGCATGCGAGCGTGAGAAGGAGTGGATTGGATAGTTGTCCTGGATGGACCTGTGATGAGTCAGCAACCTTGTAATTACAAGCCTCGACTTTTGACTGTAACAGGCATGCACACAAAAGTGCTATTTGTTTGTTTGTGAGATTGCACTGCAAGATGAGACCTGAAGCCAGAGCGATACATGGCCATGTCAGCACTTGGCGCCCACTGACATCATCCCCGTGCTATTTGTTTTCATTCTGCCCGTTTGTGTGTTTTGTACACACGCAGATCAGGGTTTACTGTATATTGTTGGCTGTGCCGTGGGACTTTCTTGGCTGCGTTAATGGGAATTTTGGAAGTGGTTTATCTCCCCCCGACACACCCTTGTTTCATCAAAAACACATTAAACAGCCTTTTCATCGGCTGCGACCCTGGCTTGTATTCCAGGCTCCAGGCCAGCCTGATATCAGCAGCCCTTTAATGCCTACCACAAACATTAGGAGTCATCAGCAAGCCGTAGTGCTATAATTAGACCTTATTAAAAAAAAGAAAAAAAAAGACACACCTCTGTGTGTTTGTATCCCTCTGAAGTTGAACGTATGTTAGAGTGAGAGGGAGGATGGAGCGAGTCGCAGCATGTGAGGACTTCAGAGGAACTTTCATGCGTTATCTCATTTGATCAGAGTCGGCCCTTTTGATTAGGAAGGCCTTGAATTCAGACTTTTCCATTGGCTCATACCCAGCACGAATAGATTGCACATATCACTGATACAGCGCCGCGTGAGCCTGAAAACTTTACATGGCAGCTCATATAACAGTGCAGTTGAAATACTTTGTAACCCAAGGGTACACGCACAACAACAACCAAGTGGCCTCGTGAAAAGTATTTGCTTGCCTTTTCGAAAAGGTTCAAATCCAGCGGACAACTTTATCAAAATGATCACCGTTCAGTCCTGCAAAAACCACCGAGAACAAGCATTAATAATAAGCGCCATGTCAATACAATATATGTAGCCCAGTAATCTCTGCACCAGGAGTGGCCAACCTTTTTTGACCAAAAATGTACTTTTCAAGCAACCAACCTCCCGCGATTGATCTGTTACTGCACGTGCACGCACACGTGGTAGCATTTGCACGTGCGCATACACGCATGCCATGATGAGCAACAGCCATAATGGCCCCTAATATGAAGAAGACAAAAAAAATAAAGTAGATGCAATAGTTTGTGAAAAGGAAATCAATGCCTACTTTCGTCGAGACCTGACGCGGAGGCGTGGGACGCACTTTTGCAGCGTGTTAGGTGCAGAAACTTGTTGCGTACCGTTTTAAAATGCTTCTCCTGGCGCTCCAGATTCCTCTTCTTTGCCAGTGACATTGGTGAATTGTCCATGAAACAAACTTTGAATGAAAATAATAATAATTTAAAAAAAAAAGATATATTGCAACCTCTCTGATCGCAAGCTGCAATTGCAGACTGCTGAGCGCTAATAATTTCGGGTGATGCAGATCATGCGCCACCATAGACTCAAGGTGACCTGCTTTTATTTTATTTTTTAAATACTTTCTTTACGAAAATGAAACTGATATGATGCTAAGGTTGCAGTGTGCACTAACACAATATATATATATATATATATATATATATATATATATATATATATAATGACACACATACAGACACACAAATCTTTTTTTTTTCCCCCCTGAGACCCCTCAAGATCGACTTTCGACCAGTTCGCTGGCTACCGGTTGATCACGATCGACGTATTCGGCACCCCTGCTCTACATTCACAGATTGCTTGCTGTTCCTGGACATAACCAACACTTTTAACATGCAGTATGTGTGATATGGGGTTGTAGGCTTTGGTGGATAATGGGACTCTTCTGGGCACAA
>CAAKHF010008300.1:0-23350 GCA_901007745.1 Hippocampus kuda
AACCCCCCCCCCCCCCCCCTGAAAGATCAATAGCTTTCAGGAAATGATCAAAGTTGGAGCGGCGTCGCGCCGACCATAAAAGCCAATCAATGTTGACATGCCATGTTGGCGGCATGCGACCGGCTCCAACTAGGGCAATGTCTATCTAGCGAGTAAGAGTAAACTGACCGAACAACAAGCCTGTACAACAACACTGAGGTTCAGAAAACTTGCATAAAAAAACAAACAAACAACAACCTGAATATTCAAAAGACTGTAAGCAACAACACACTGGTCGACTAGAACAGCATAAGGTCAACATGAAAAAGTACGACCGAGTGAGCGGAATTAGTTCTTTTCTGTACAAAGAGTTTAAAAAACAAATTGCGGTCCATATTCACATGACAGTAATGTTCGCCGCTCATCCGTCCTCTCCTTCTCCTCAATCCTTCCACTCCCTAAAATAAATAAATAAATAAAGAATCAAAACGTCTTTCGCTCGGTTAATTCACAAAATCACCGTCGGCTGCGCGTCTCCATCTTTCCTCTTGTCCTCCTGTGTGTTGGACTGTCCTCTCCACTTCTTTTGCTTCTTCTCTCCACCCCCCCTCCGCTCCCTCATTCACACTCTCCCTCACTTGGGGCAGATGGTGGAATGGCAGCCCTGCCAGGGCGGACAATGGCACTACTTCATTGTGCTCTTCTTCTCCCCCCTCCACTTCCACTCTGTCTGCCCTCCCCCCTCCTTCCATGTCTAGGCGGGTGACGCTGCCTCCTATTCTTGCCCTCACCGTCTCTCAGCATCTCTCTCTCTCTCTGTAACACACATACAGTACCCCTCCTTTCCTCTCATCCTGTTTCCCCGCCTCCCTCCACCCCCCCCCCCCCCCCCCCCCCCCCCGCAACCTCAGCTTAGCTGTGTACATGTGTATGCACAGCAGGATGCTCGCGCTGCACATTAGCTCTCCGCGGGGAGATGGAGATGTGGAATAAGTGAGGAAACAAGGGCTGGAATGGGTGGGTCGACTGTCCAATGCGCCTCCGTTACTCATGTTTGGTAACCTGAGAAGCTGAGAATGAAAGAAAAGAGACAGGATGGAGACAGTTCACCCTCCTCGACGTAAGGTAGCGACACTGTGCGTTAGTGCTATTCTCTCAGGAGCGCGAGCAGCAGAGATTGCCGTTCAAGCGAGAGAAAGCAGTGTTGCGGAAAGCAGAGGAAGTCACCCAAAGTGGTCCGCGGGAGTCCTCAAATGACACGACAGGCACTGCAGTACCGCGACACAACCGGTGTGGCGTCTATCTACTGGGATCTAGGATGTGTGTCAGAAAGGTTGCAAGACTGGTGTGACAAAACCGATATTTCAAACACAAACTATGAGATTTCCCCTTTGCTGTGGGCCTGGTTGATCGACTAGCGCGCCTACAAATTAGATCTTGCGGCTTTGGTTTTGCTCAGCGATTGGCATATTGCGCTTTCAAAAAGGCAAAGATGCTTGAATTTTTCACGAGGGCACATTGCCAAAATGATCTCACATTTATCAGAGTGCCAATTATCACTCCTTGACAAATTCAAGGTGCCGTTACTATATTAAAACCCTTTCAGGGATGGCGCTTACTACAGTGGACAGCTTATCATGTTATCAGGTTACAGGGTGCATGAAAGGGTTACTATAACGTGACCAACATCAGCTCGTTTCTGCTCTGACGTTACTTCACAAATCGGAGAAGAGCACAGAAGTAGCGATTCATTTGTTGAAAAATAAGTACCGTATTTTCCGGACTATAAGTCGCAGTTTTTTTCATAGTTTGGCCGGGGGTGCGACTTATACTCTGGAGCGACTTACAGTTTGTGTAAAATAATGAACACATTCGATCATTTGACATGTTATTTTCACATTAAACCGCAAGAGGCGGCTCTAGGCCTGTGTTGATGCTTTCCACATTGACAAAAAAAAAAAACCTACGATGACTCTGACGTCAGCGAAGTAGAACAGGAAGCACCGCCTCTTCTACCTCCGAAGTTGGCAGAGTTGCTTAAAAGTGACACCGAGGATGAAGATTTTATTGGATTTAGTGATTTGGAGTGACACTGATGGTTTGGTAAACTTGTTAGCATGATCATTATGCTACAGTTATCTGAATAACTCTTAATATATTACGTGAACATACCGGGCACATTCTCAGTTCATTGTTTATGTGTCATGTAACGTTAGCATATCGTACTCTTATTCAGCCTGTTGTTTTATTTTTATTTGCCTTCAAAGGCGACATGTCTGTTCTTGGTGTTGGATTTTATCACATAAATTTCCCCCCAAAATGCGACTTATACTCCAGTGCGACTTATGTATGTTTTTTTTTTGTTCTTTATTATGCATTTTATGGCTGGTGCGACTTATACTCAGGAGCGACTTATAGTCAGGAAAATACGGTAGTCTTAGGGTGGTACTAAAATTTGATTTTATTGAGAAAAACTCACTCATTTTCATTTTACATCAACGAATTGACCGAAATGATATGATGTTTAAATATAAAACAGACCGCATTCCATGGAAAAAAATATGAATGAAACGTTTCAAAATAATATATTTTTGAGCTGTAATTGCAATAGAATGAGACTGTGATATTTTTCAGACTAGGCTGCTCACACTTCCCTGAGCATCTGTCAGTTCCTGGCCTTGCCACACTGCAGCAAACTCATAACATAGGCAAACTCTCTCCGTATAATTTTTTTTTTCTTTTCTAACCTCAAGAGGGGTCATCATGATGACCCATTTTGAAGATGTGGATGAAATCAAGATGGGCGTGAGAATGGAGCTGTGGAAAATCCTGGAAGAATGCGCCCATAAGAGCAGGAAGAGGTGGCAGAGGCGGCTGGTAAAATGTTTTAAGACTCCGGGGGCATTGCTTCAAGGAGGAACATTTGATAGTTTGGTTTTGAAATATATTTTCTGTGACGCCAATCCTGGAACTTGTCTGCAGCTTGTAAAATCATTTTATGATATGATTGGTGACCTGTTTAGTGACTGGGGAAGATACCCAGAGTGCAACCTCGCCCCCACCATACCTGTTAACTGTGAAACACATGACACACTGTGGCGACGGGTTGACCAAAACCAACATACTGTGACATATTATAGTGGTTGGTGATAGGACAGTGCTCTAAGGATGCAAATGTCGGTTATTCATATGCCAGGGAAGCCATTTCAAATCATTTTCAATGTAATCCATGCAAGGATACCCACCAAATGAGGTATCAAAAAGCGCTAAAAATGAATGATAACCACTTTGAAATAATCACATTTCTGTTTAAAGTATGGCTGCATTGGAACGATCTACAAGGCTAATTCGATTCGCCTGCTTTCATCAAGCAGCCCCTTTATTCGATTCGTTTATCATATTTGAAAGTGATGAACTGCAGGAGGGTTCTCTTAAATAAGATAAGATAAGAAAACGTTCCTTCAAACGCTCACTCATTTGACAAATTTACACTTCGCAGGTGTACAAAAGGAGTAGTGGGGCCGAGCTGAAAAGAAAAAGAAAAAAGAACAGGAAAAAGCTACGCGAATAAAGTAAAAGACACGGCAGGATTAAAGTCAGATCATTCTGAGAAATAAACACATTTCAGGAAAATAATTTGGAATCTACAAGAAAATATAATTTGAACATCAACATTACCACACTGCTGCTTCTTTTGTGGCCAAAATTACGATGATCCTTTTTGTTATCTTGTACTTTAACAAATTCATTTGAAGCCTTTTACAAGGGTTTTAATGTTTTTTTTCTTCCTCATAACCTCATTATTCGTCTAATAGGAATTTTTTTCCTCACAATCTTTTGACTTTATCATAAAATGTTTTTTTTTCCTCACAATATTACAATGCATTCTCATAATTTTGAGTTTCTCATATTTGATTCTTGTTTATTTATCTATTTTCTTTGCCTGGTAAAATTACAGTAAAATGAATTTTTTTCTCAATGAACAACTAATTCTCATAAAATAATATGAATACAAAAAGAGCCTTGCAGGACATCACATTTATTCTCATTAATAATTAAAACAATTTTAATCTGCTGAAACCAACATTTCAAGATTTACTTCGGAAAATTCAGACTTTGCAAAATTGCATCCCTCATAATACTCCGACTTCATACACTTTGCAAGTTTGTCTAATGGTAGTTTTTCAGTGTTGGTTCTTGTACAGGTGACATTTCTGTTAAATATTTGCCAAAGGCATGTTTAGCCAACCCTTTCTGCCACAGTGTGCCCTTTGTGTTTCTGCAATTGTGTGTGCCTTACCACATATTCCATTGGCTGCCTGTGAGTCTGTCACCCTAAAAACACCAAAGTGCACATGAGCGCAAGGCAGACAAACAGGCAAGTCGCCGAGCCAGTCAAAGCGCATGCGCCGCCGCCGCCGCCGCCGCTGTTGCTGCCCCACGTGTGGCTTCTCGCCTCCCAGCATGCATTGTTCTCCGTTGGAACTGCGAAAAGTGGCGCCATGGGAAGCCGATCATGCCCGGAGATGTCATGTTAAGCGGCGTAAGCGCAACAACTGAGCGGGTGAGAGTAAGAGAGTGAGAGGAAGCCAAAAAGCGCGACAGAGAGGCAATACTTCAGAAAGCGTGTCAGAACATGGGCTTTGGAATGATGGGAATTAACTGAAAGGAGCGCATGTGTAGGATGCTTCTGTTTTGGCACGCCTGACAACACACTGTCTCTGTGCGCGCAGGAGATGAGCAGCTGCAAGCTTGTCAGCATGAGATCAAACAGTTGTGAACAGCCCCGCATTAGAGAGCTGGTGCATTCATAATTCTCATACCAATTTGAACAAGATGAACCGCGTTGTCGCTGCTGTGCCGAGAGTCCGTTTTATAACGATTCAGACTTTTTTTATTTTCTCATGATGACAATCTGAGGGTTCTCCTGCATGTGCCATTAAAACGGTGTTGTCAAACAATCAAGGAAACACGGTTCATAACATCACATTTTTAAACGGGCATCACGTCCGCTCTCTCTCGATGGTGTACGCACACTCGCAGCAGACCACGAGGCACTCTAAAGCTGCAACCTGTGGCTCGAACAAAATAGCAGACGTTTGAGGATGAACTTCCCATTGGTTACATAAAACTAATGCTTTGCATAACCCAAAATAAACACATGACTTGGGAATTCAAACACCAACATCGAGCCGTTTTGTAATTTGGTGCAAGTCGGGAAGAATTGACCTTTAAAAGTTCAAATTCATTCATTCATTCATTTTCCCAACCGCTTTATCCACACTAGGGTCGCGGTGGGTGCTGGAGCCCATCCCAGCTGTCTTCGGGCAGTAGGCGGGGGACACCCTGAATCAGTTGCCAGCCAACCGCAGGGCACACAGAGACGAACAACCATCCATGCCCACACTCACACCGAGGGACAATTTTGAGTGTTCAATCAGCCTGCCATGCATGTTTTTGGAATGTGGGAAGAAACCCGAGTACCCAGAGAAAACCCACACAGGCCCGGGGAGAACAAGCAAACACCACACAGGGAGGCCGGAGCTGGAATTGAACCTCTGCACTGTGAAGTTGACGTGCTAACACCTGGACTACCGGGCCACCCAAAAGTTCAAATTGTAGGTTTTATTTTTCTCAGAATGTAACTTTTTATAGACTTCATTACAATTTTGAGTTTTCTTTAGTGTTAGAAAACTCTTTTTTTGTTTGTTTGTTTTTTTCTTGTAAGAAATTTGACTTGAGCAAAACTGTGGTAAAGAAAATTTGATTCGGCAGCCAGTCATTCAGCAAGAGAGCCCATCTGCCCGTCTCACGGCACACACTGCAAACATGTGAGCTGGCTATTTTGGGTTTGCGCCCCCCACCGCACTCACGCACGCATCTCTATCTGCTTCCATCATTCCCTTCCTGCCTCTCTCCTCTTACATCGTCCCCCTCACTTCAAGCGCCTCGTGCTTCCCCAAACACCGGAAATCCTGGATCAACTCCGAGTCACAAATTTACCAATTAAACATTTATTTCAAACCTTAATAAAAAATGTGGTGAAATTGTGACGGTTAAAAAAAAAAAAACAATAACAAAAAAGTAGGCATCTCACTCACACGTCTAAATATAGATCTCAGCAGCGAACTCTCTCGATTAGAAACGGAAGTGGTTAAATATGAATATGACACACTGAACATCTATGATTTCTGAAGTGATTGTTTTTATTTTTTTTTATTTTTTACATGTGTCACAAAATCATTGTCAGGCATGTTGGTATGCTACATTTTGAAAGGGTAAATATTGTGCTAATTATTTTTGATTAACACACAAGGAAATCCCAAAATTGGACTGGATTATCAATCCACCCAGACATTTTCCGAACCGCTTATCCTACCGGTATATAAACTAAAAACAAAATGGACTGAGCATTCCTAATTTTTCCTCAATTTTTACTTGCAACATTTACAATTCGATGAACTAACACAATCAACACTCGGTCGAACCAGCTAGTTGACTTTACAACTAACTGCCAATGACGTTTTGGCATTAATATCGACACCTTGCTGTCAGCAATAGGTGAGAAGGTTGTTGTGTCTGTGCGGTTAGTTAGCAGCGCAGCCTCAAGCACATGTAAATATTTGACAACAAATGAGGCCTGAAGCATGGCGACATAAAAATGTGTCAGTCTATCCTCACGTATAATAAAAGCAGTGTTACACATGCCATCTGAAAACATACTTGTGACCTGCGACACATGCCATCTGAAAACATACTTGTGACCCGCGATGGCTAACTGACAGCATTCATGTTAGCAATCAATTTGCGTATTCACCAAACGCCACCCACCGATTGACTCATCCAATCACAAATCCCACTAAATCGCCTTCACATCCTCACATACAGTCAGAACATAGAGAAATTAAATACCGTATTTTTTGGACCATGAGGCGTATTTCAAATTCTTTAAATGTTCTCAAAAATCATTTTTGACACACATCATGAACATTGTTGTCATGGTTGTAATCTCAAGAGATTCTTTTGTGGTATTCTATTGATCATTTTGAGCAATTTTGCTATATTAGGCGTTTACATCATCATCATGTTGTCCTAAGCAGAAACAGTTTGGAACATTGCAGTAGCTGCACAAAAAAAAAAGCAGGGGACGGGAAGTACTTCTTCATTCCTGGTCGAGTATGTTTGTGTTTCAAGTTCTTCCATTGTAAGGCCACAATGCACCCACCATTTGCATGATGCTGCATTCTCTAATCGACAATATTAATCTCTCTACTTTGGAAATCTTTTTTTATGTTTCTGTCGAAAATGCGGGTGGAGGTATTTTATCATCATTATCATACAAAGTAAGGTCAGGATGTTCAAGTTGTAATTACAATGAAGTCACATTCCACCCAAGTCCCAATTTAGAAGCAAATCCAACTTTATTGTTTTCCCCTTGCTAGGCTTTGCATAATTTCTCTTCATCCTAAACTGTTCCGCCCCGAGGTTTTTCCCCGCTTCATTATTGAGTCGCACCAACTTCCAGAAATATTTACAGATGATGAAAACAATTGCTTCCTCGTGGAAAAAGGCCCTTTTGTCAAAACATGTATGCACCGAATGGACACTATATTCATGTCGCTTCATTGGCGTCATGTGTTCCTCCCTGTTCGCAGCCATTTTGTTATTGGAAGCAGTCCATGTCAGCGGCGAATGCGCTTTGATCTATGGAAGCTGTTAAAAATAAAATCAGCGAGACTACTAAATTGAAATTAATTGATCATTAATCACCCAGCCACAATGACAATTGATTTTTAACATTTAATTTTAAAAATTGCCTGTGAGAGTATAATAACAGTTTTAAGATGGCTACGTTGGATCTTAAAGGCTCCACTGTGTATCCAATTAAAAATAATAAAAATGACACTCAGGCAGCGACTGAGCGGCGCTGGGGGAAATGCAGCTGCGGCCCATTGTTTGAGGTCGACACGGATGAATGCGGGCTCCGACCTTGAAAACAAACTTGCATTCTGTCGCCACGATACACCCACGCTGACAGACGAATACATCAAATTGTATTACATCCTGTTGACGAGTCCTCAAGTTCATGGCAAGCAAGTCGCCGCTGTTTGCGATTGATGGCATCGCACTTTTACTCACAACTTGCCAAAAAGGAAGCAGAAGAGATCTCAAATGTCACACGGTCCCGTCAGTCAGGAGTCAGGAGGGAAACCTTCACTGATTGACGGATGCTCAATTGGACAGGTCCAATTTTAATCAAGTGGATTTTTGGATTGAGTCCACTTCTGCGTTCGAGTATCTCGAGATTGCCGTCTGTCTGTCTCCGTTGCTTTGGGTCTGTACGCCGTTTGTTTGACTGTTGACACATCCGAATCTCCCATTTTTTTGGGATCAGTTGTCGCCTTCTTCATTTCATCAGCGTCGATAGTTTGACCGTATATAATATCACATCAGCGAGTGGTGTGGCTGACCCTGATAAGAGCCCCTGAGCTGGCTGCCTAGAGCGGCTTCAATCATCCTGTGTACCCTTCAGTTTCTTTCCATAATATTCTGTCGGTCAACTCTTTGTGGTGAACTTAGCTGCGCTTTTGTCTCCATGGATACACGCAGCGGGAGTGGTGAAGCATAACCACAAGCTTACTGTTGGCTTGTGTACAGATTTGAGTTGACTTGCAGTCGTTGGTCTCAACCTGGAATATTCCATCCGTGCTATTTGGAAACAATAAATTCGGGAATAAACAAAAGGAGTTTCGATTGGGGAAGGGCATATTAAGCTAATTGATCTTTAAGAGTTTCGTAATACCAGGTTCAACGTCTTAAAATAAAAAGCAGAGCAGAATCGCTGAACATAACAGGAAGTGCTCTCCCTTTTATCTTTTCAAAAGTAACAACCGCAGATGAAATATCAGCATTGAAAAAGACCAACATCAAAACTGTTGAAAATACCCTATGACACAACCTACGGTTATCACACTTTGAAAGAATTTCCATCAGATGGCATCCCAGTAGCTTGAAACATACGGACAGCGGAAACTTGTACGGTACTTAACCTTTCCGCTGGAAATTCTTAATGTGTTGCTGCGCTTATGGTCTATTCTGAACGCAGCCACATCCCCACCAAAGAGGGTGTGCACTGTTGACTTGTTCAACAACAATATCTCTGTTGTTTATTTTACTTCAACTCTTGAAAACGTTTTTTTTAATTTTTTTTTTTTTTTTTTTTTTTTAGTTGTACATAAATGGTGAGAAAGTTGTGAAATTATTTATCTCGGTCTCCTTATTAACATCACAAATAAATATTCATGCGACAACAACTGATTACATCCCTCGCCTTTTTGATGAAAGTTACAGGTGTCTTTTTGTCATAGTGGATTATTATTATACTTATTCATACAACGGCGTGTCCTTTGAGAAAGATATATATATATATATATATTTTTTTTTCCTCTTCAGGCTGGATCAATACAAGAGTTCCCCGGTGGTAGTGATGTAATGCAAATCAATAACAACACAGGTTTGGCCCTTAGAAATGTATGAAAACACATTCTGACACTTTCATGGTGCCTTTAACGCTTCTGGCCAGCGCTTGCCTGACAGCGTCAATCAAAACTAAATGTTTTTCTAACTGACAGGATGAATATAGACACTGAATTCTGAGGCAAGAAAGTGGTGACTCTTATGTTCCTCTTTTTCAAGCGAACTCAAACCAGCCAATGCCACTTTGATTGTAAAACAGTACACTATTCCTATTTGTTGAATTGTGTCTTCAAGTTCTTTCAATTGAAAGAAGACGTGTGTTCAGGCACGTGTGGGTTTTTTTTTAAACAAAGAATCCTGTATGTATTTCAGATGAAGTTGCTTGTAGATTTTTCTCATAAAATGTTAATATGTACTAAAATATTCCTGGGAATGAAATCTATGTGGTTCTCCCCTACCTGTGAGTATCAGCGGAACCACAAATTTTCCACTTTGAGATTTTTTTTTTTTAGCCTTGATCTGAATTACATCAACTTCCTTTTTGCAGTTACTTTTCTTTCACGTGGTTCAGTGTGAAGTCAGAAAAATTATCTAATTGCCATTTTCTCCCCCTGAAATATGGTGAATGAGATTGTAATTTTTTTTAAACAAGCACAAGCAAAAAATCAATTATACCATAAATACATTTTTGTCTTACACTAAAATACAGGCAGATAAACCATGGATTAATATGAAAGACAGTTTATCTATTTGAATTAGAGTTGTAAACATACATACAATTCTACTAAACAAGAGTGATGTCAACATAAATCAGTAAATCATAAATCAGATTAGAATAATAATGCAAACAAATCTGTGGCTTGATCATTTCAACTTTTCATATTTCATGAAAACAAGTAAAAATGTGAAGTGCACTTCTTTCGGACTGGACTTATCTAGATATCAGTAAATAATTGCAGCCCGTGCAATTTGAACAATGCAATGCTGATTTCAATGCGATGAATTGTTCAGCCCTAAAACTGTTCATGTTGTCCAAAGATGTCAATAGGTCAGGCTGTGGTATCAATGCCATAGTATCAGTGCATATTTATAAAGAGTAGTGTACAGATTTACAGTGTCGGCATCCCTTGTGACATCAGTAATTATTATTCAAACACGACTTCACCTGATCACGATTCCAAAGCTTTGTTTTTAAAAAAACAAACATTAAAAAAACCCAAAAAGCTAATATTTCACAAATTCTGTCATGTTATGTCCACAAGATCATATCGAACTCATTCGTCTCTGTTTGTGAGTGGAGTTGCATTTGAAACATTGTACAAGAAAACTCTTTTTCAACTCTGCTCTGACTGGCTTTAGCGCAATAATGGAAAACTCAGGCCACTCAATTGACTTGCCACTGACTAATAAAATCCTGACTCGTCTAGCGTGAAAGGATAATGCGGTTAAATGCTGTGACTTCAACCTTCAATGCCAATGACAGCTGAAAACTTCAACGTTTCAGCCCGCCTGAGTCATTTTCACGGCGACCAGGTGGCCATTACTGGCACCCACAGAGCGGAACTAACTCAAGTGTGTGGACATGCACAACAACCGCTGCACATTCCGAGTCCAGAAAAAGTGTCTCGAAAGAGAGAGAGCGAGAGAGTGAGAGAGAGAGAAGTGGTCAACTTTGAACTCACCAGCTCTCTTCCTCCTTATGCCTCTTCCTGCCCGCAGAACTTCCGCCGCCGTTGTACACCCTCACGTCTAATATCATGAAATGGGACAGCAGGTGGAAGGTCGGAACGTCCACCAACTTTTTTTATTAAGTTCATAAGAGATGTGACTTCTACTTCTTTCCTCTCGCTTTTCTGCCCCCGCCCCTCGCGTCGCCTCCCCTCCCCCTTCCCTTCCTCCTCCCTCCTCCTCCCAACACGGTCACAACTTCCGTGAATAAGGGCCTGACGTCATCAGCGCGCGAGTGCGTGTGCGCGTGCGCAGCGTACACCTGGTTGAACAAGCAGGTTGCGTAATAGCAGAAATCCCATCGCGCACTTCATTGAAAATGCGAACAAGACTTGCACAACACGGAAAAAAGAAGACATTGAAAGTTTCCATTTGCTTTAGGGTCCCCGCTGACTGAGCACATCTGCTTATCGTCATTGTTCATCTTGATTTTCAAATTTGCTGTGAATGGTGGCATTTTCATCTTTTTCAAATCATTAATTTAGCATCCAGACGTTCAAAATTAGCACCGAAATCACAGCATATAAACCCAAATATCCCAAATCTTTGAATCTATTTATTTTCAATTAAAACATACATGTTATGTATATAAAATACATACAGTATATAATCTATTTTGAGGGGTATTCTTAATAGATAAAAAGTTCAGTCAAACTATATGACTATTTTGATGTTTAAAGGAATTGCAGTATATAGTGACAGCAAAAGTGGTCAAAGTCTTGAAAGATTGACTAATTCAAGTTTAAATTTAAAAAATTGATTAATCTTTTGATAGATTATTGAAATTTGCAGTCTGGATACGCATATGGTTCATTTTATTTTTATCACGGTTAATTAAAATCCATAATATATTTTTCCTGCAAATATTTATGATAATTTATCTTTGTTTATTTCAATTTTAATTTAAAAGTTCCATATTGAAGCCAGCTCGCTGAGGAATAACATGATCAAGTTTCACATTGCATGCATTGCGCCATCCGCAGGCCTCGCAAATTACTCCAGACAGAACAATGAATACAGTCCGGTATTCAGAATGTCGAAATCGTGTAGTAGCCCCTCCGACCAAAAGAGGCGCTCAAGGTTAATCGAGTAAAATAAGCACGAACGTAGTAGTCATTGTTCGAAACCAATCTGTCATAACTGGGGTTGGTCGAACGAAATGTTAATTAGTTACAAGTCAGAACTGTTGCAAATAGTCTTATGGTCGTCTTATATAATTATAATAATTTACAAGTCTTCGCTTCCATAGTCCTCACATGAACGGAAGACCGGACCTTTGTTGTTTACTTCCGTCATTTCCACGCAAAGACCCGCCTTCGTGAATTTGATTGGCTCCCTTGCAAAAAAGACCCATGCTCCTTCTTGATGATTGGACGGCGACTGTTATGTCAGTTGAATGACGTGACGCAGCTGGCTCGGCAAGGAACACATGCGACGTCAGTAAGTTTTGTATTCATAGAGTATATTTAGTAACTCTGAACACACACATGATAGTTCATTTTATGACTCGTGAGCAAAGTGAGGTAATAAAGCGCTTCAAACGAAACAAAATGACAATTTATCAGTTGGCGCGCCCATTGCTAATATGCTACCTCCGGCTCGTGTAACTCGGAGCAAGAAGACAGATTACACGAGAAGCCATTGAAGTCACCCTAAAGTGGCAACAATTCCAAATGTAGGAGCCCAGGGAAAAGACGTCATAATTACTCTGATTCCTGATCATATGTATGGTACAATTTACTTCTATTCCCTTCGATGTCTCTCTTCCAAGGTTCTTGTTTGTAGGATCCGTTAAGAAACGCAAGGAGGGCTGAGCTGTGTAATAATTACAGACACTCCCGATGGATTCTTCATGTTGATGTAAGATTCAAATTCCATGTCGTACACACACTAACTGGCCTCAGCATTAGGTACGTCATAGCACTAATCAACAAACGAGATCCAGTACAGGAGATGCCTACAAAACTATATGGTGTTGAATGGCGCTTACTGCGGTGAGTGCATAGTAACGAGAGGCGTTTCTAATAATTTGGCCCTCTCGTGTGTGTCAGAACAACCAATTGTGAATCTGTGAGATGCTATTAGAGCTAAATTAGGTGACCAAAATACAGTGACGGGCCCTCTTCGAATACCACCACTCTCATATTGGAGTTAGAGAAACCATTGTACAAAAATACTACACAGGCCCACACAGGCATGGGGAGAACATGCTAACTCCACACAGGAAGGCCGGAGCCGGGATCGAACCCACGACCTCTACACTGGGAGGTTTATGCACTGACCATTGGGCCGCCCCTGCAATAAAGAACCACAAACATAAATACATTTGTGTTCAGGCAGAGCTTTTGTATTGAATCTCGGGCATGTACTGTTTAAAATGCTTGATGAATGTATGCACTCACATGTTCCTGTTGTGTCTCGTAGCCCAGGTTTTTTGAAGCTGAGTCGGCCGGTGGTGCGTTTGAGGAGACTGGCAGCTCAGCTGGGCAAAGTAGCGATGTCCACCGCCGCAGCTAATGGAGAGGCTCCTACTGCGGCCATCCTCATCATCGGGGATGAGATACTCAAGGTGAAGCTCCAGAGGAACAGAGGTTGGATCTTTCAGAATTGGCTTCCTGCAACGTTCCTAAAACTTGAAGACTACATTGTCCAGAGGTGGTAACGTGAGAATGCATGTGCCCATTTTGCTGGCAACCAGTTCAGCATGTACCCAGTCAGCCGGGATAGTATCCATCTCATGTATGGCCTTCATGAAAAAGGATGGATGGATATTACCCTATTTGATCAGCGTTTTAGAACTGAGAATCTGACAGCTGTTCTTGGCTTCTAAATAATTCCCCATTAATTCTATTACAAGACATGATTGTGACACATCTTTGAAAGTCCAATGTCATAATGTCATGTCCCCCGTCCCTTCCGAATGTTTGAATTTGATCCAGCAAGACCGTGAAGTCATCATTTAAGTCTTGGTCTCTGACAGCCATCTTTGATCTTGTCTCTCTCAGGGCCACACGGTGGACACCAACAGCGCCTTCCTTACGCGAGCATTGCGGAAGCTCGGCGTGTCCGTGCAGCGCATAACAGTCATCCCGGACGTCCAGGAGGTCATCGCCAAAGAAGTGGCTCTCCTTTCTTCCCAGCACACCCACCTCATTACTTCAGGAGGCATCGGGCCCACCCATGACGACGTCACCTTTGAGAGCGTTGCTATGGCCTTCCAGGAGGAGGTCTATCCTCACCCTGAGCTCTCACGGCTGGTGGAGGAATTCTTCGGGGTGGTGGACAAAGGCAGCCCGGCCATGAAGATGGCCATGGTGCCCAGATCAGCCAAACTCAACTTCGGAACAGATGCTCAGACAGGAAAACCTCTCCGCTATCCATTGGTGGGTGATCACTGGATGTGTAGTTTTGCATACTTGCCTCTGCTTGCATGCATTTGTCCCTTGGAAAAAAATGCATATTAAATCTCAATCGCAATGGTAGGAAAAAAAAATCACAATTAGATTATTTTTCAAAATCGTTCAGCTCTAGAAGTAATACCAAATTGGACCGTTTTCTCCCAGCTTGCAGCCATCGTACCAATTTATTTCTACACTTGAGTGGTGTGTGTGCATCCACAGGCACATTAGTCGATGTGGAAAAATCATCCCCGCGTAGCTTCATGACACATTTAACGATAATCAAATTATACAAGGTATTCTTTTAATTGCTATATTGCAGACCACAATTATGTTGATCTTGTTCCCTCCTTTTGAAAGGAAGTTAATAGACAGCAATCCTAAGCACACACATGCTTTGAATGTGCAAAAATGTGAGTCAAAAGTGGTCATAAAAAATGTTCAGCTTACACTTCCATTTGTATCATTTCCAACTTCATGGTACATTTCCTGTGCTCTCCTATATTTCCCGTGGAGAAAATCCCCAAAGCATCTCAAGTAAAAGAAAAAAACAACCTAATATATAGGTCGGGCTCCACCACTTGTATGCTTGTAGCCAATTGTGATGCAGCCTTGATAGATCACAAGCAATGCGACCAGCATGCAAAATCTGTGTGTGAACAGCAAGCACACTTTTTTTTTCTTCGTTTCAACATTTTTTTTTTTTTTTTTAACGATTGAGGTTGAACTTTTCCTTCCACAGTGAGAATAAAATCATCTTACCCCCAGCTTTGCATGCTTGTTGACAGAAATGCAGGTTGATGCTTCTTAAAGTGACAGTGTCATATTTGTTTCAGGCCTCTAATTATATTCCAACCCAACATCACACCCAGCAATCTTGTGGTTGATGATGTAAACCACGAGTACCAAATTATTTTTTAAAATTACAGCTAAAGCCATTATGCTTTGTTTTTTTCTTTTCTTTTTTTTTTTACAGGTGAGCGTGCGAAATGTATACATCTTCCCAGGAATCCCATCTCTCATGGAAAGAGCCTTTCATGGGTTGGAGCACCTCTTTGCGAGTTCAGGAACCACGTTTCACACTCGTGAGGTAAGCAGAATGATCATATCTGTTTCCAAATAATAATATCTGTTCGATAAATTCGGATTTGTTTTTAGGTGTTTGTGGCTGAGGATGAGGCCGGGATTGCCCCCTTGCTCACCAAACTGCAGGCCTCCTGGGGCCACAAGGTGGCCCTCGGCTCTTACCCGGACTGGCTGAGCAACTACCACCGAGTCAGGCTGGTCCTGGACTCGGACAGCCAGGAGGAGGTGGACAAAGCTCGGGCGCAGCTGATTGAGGAGCTGCCTAAGGGAAGCGTGGTGCCTTTAGTGAAGGACCCGGTGTCCATCGCCACTGCTGAAGTGTACATGTTGGCCAACAGTGGTAAGAGAAATAAAGCAGCGGGGGCACCAACCTTTTTTTTTTTTGCGCCATGGACCGGATTCACAGGAAGTAATATTTGAAGGAGGGCATCAAAACAAATGATTAAAAATGCAACTCATCATTACTTTCAATGTACTTGTGATTATAGCGAGCCCTGCGTTTTTTTCTGCAACACGCCCATCCCCTCGTCAATCACAATGCCCAATTTCCTTTTGATTGTCACCCACAATATGTTTTAAAATTGAAAATGATTTTTACACATTATTTTAATAATAATAATTATTACGTTCCATATGTCATATTAAACTGCAGTTTACTGCGACTTTGAATCTGCTTATCAACATTTCAAAGTAATGAGAGTAGTTGTATCTAATTTAAGATGCATATCAGAAGAAACATATGTTATATATACATCGTAAGCGATGTACCAGGTTTTATACATTTTAAATAGAGTCTGATTTCTGTAGTCCTCCATGAAAGGAGAAAAGGAGACTGATTGTCTTTGCATTGAATCAAAATAGGACACCTGCAAATATTTGCTTTGACTTTGGAAAACAATTCTCTGCATTTTTACAGATTTTTCACACATTAGGGACCAACCAAATCACTCACTGAATCATAATTAATGCTCGTTTTTTTTTTTTTTTTTTTGCACTTTCAATTTGAAATAATGTTCTGTTTTTGAATCACAGTTGTTTCATGTGATCCCTCAATTAATTGGAAAAAAAATAGATGACAGATCATTATTAAAATAATTGTCATATCCTTCATTTTAAATAGTCATGAAATTGTTTACGTTTTTATTTTAGCCTTTTTATTTTTTTGCATGACATGTTTACTTGTAAATTTTTAAAAATTGGAAACATATGCATGTAACTCGCCATTGGTGGGGGGGCACCGTAAAGAAAGTCACTGGTCTGGCTCCGCAGACGTCCCATGGACTGGTACTGAAAGCTCATCCAATGACAAAGCATTTTAACTTTTTAAACCTAAATGAAAACCTCTGTTGAGATGGAAGGGGCGATAGCGAGAACATCGGTAATACAAAACGCACCGGCATTTTTGAATAATCTCCCACGGCGGGTATCCTTCCCTGCAGGCACACCGCTGGGTGAGAAAGTTGCGTCCGCGCTGAAAACAGTCGAGGCGGCGCTGGATCGGTATTCCACGGAGGAAGTCTGCGTCGGCTTTAACGGCGGCAAGGACTGCACAGCGCTGTTGCATCTCTACTACGCGGCGCTGAAGAGGTAAAAAAAAAGGAGCGCCGAAACACTGAGCTGTAGACAAGACAAATGATCTGAGACGTGAGATGAAATGAGAATTCTGGAAGTAAAACATGACACCGGACACATTCTGGGAGATAGTGACGAGAGATCTGTGCCTTGTTATTGCTGTTATTTCTTTGATTTGATGTCCCATTTCTGCTCTCAGGCGCTACCCTGACAGTAAAGACAAGGTGAAAGCTCTTTACATTCGCATTGTCTCTCCATTCTCCGAAATGGAGCGGTTCCTTCAGGATACTATAAAAAGGTGAAGTCATCAATCTCCTCTCAAGTACTTCCATACACTGCATTCAAACTGAGTACAGTGGTGAGGTCGACCGCAATCCATTCTGTGACTTGACTCAAAACATTTCCTCCTTGAGGTCAGTTATATTTGGAATGATTGGTTCCAGATGAAAAAACCTCGATTACAGTGTGTCCTCGGTTTAGGATGCCGCAAAAATACGACGTTTAGGGGTTACGAATGGCGTACTGAACTAGTTCCCATACCAGCGTGCAGTAAGGGTACTTTATCATGAGGCTCAAGAACGCATACTTATGCCGTACTTGCTCTTTTTCATTTGATTTTTTTTAAAAATTAATTATGGCCGAGGAGTGTTTCATAGAAATATTTACAGCAAAATTTAGGATCGTGATAAATTACGCTGCGTTCCATTTTCGGATTACATCCCCTCCATGCTAATAAAACTGCAGTAAAGTGAGGGCCCGCTGTAAAGGTAATGTAACAGTTTAACATTATTTACTGTCATACAAGTAGAGGTTTAGCAGTATAATAAAGAGTATGTTACAAATTTTCAAACACTTTTAACTTTAATGACAAAAGTGCTGTCACACAAGTTAAAAAAAAAGAAATTAGCAGGGAATGTCAGGTTAAAAACATCAAGGACAAGGTCATCTTTATTGTCAAATATGCTTTATGTATGACATGCAGCATAGATGAAATTTCTTCCTCTCAATCCTCCTCAGTGCAAACATGCAAACATGCTGTGCATTAAACACACAGCCCGGGCTATATTCTCACCATTGTGCATGTGGTTTGTTTGTTTTTGTTTTTTGTTTTAAACACACCAGGCATGCACACCTTCAAGGTACGCCAATTGTCCCATAATGACTTCTGACACACCCACCACGCTGAACCGGCTCAAGTGCGCGCAACGACCAAAGAGGGTTGACTCATTGAAATCTGACAGTGGCTGAAATTTCTGTCGAGTTTTCCTGAGACATGTAAAGGCCATCGAAATCCATTTGGAAAATATGCCACATTTTGAGTGTAAAAATAATTTTCATAGCTACGATGGAAGTTAATCATCACCTTATGACCGAACGCATCACGTATTGCTCGTGTATGGAGCGGCGAGTACCCTACAGCCTTCACCTGCGCTGTCCGAGCAGGAAACTAGATTAAAACATAAAAATTGTCTCTGATTTGTCCAGAGTGCACGACTGGTGGAAAGTGCGCAAGTGGCAGACGTGGATGGGGAATGAGCGCATTTAGAAAAGCTTGCAAGCAGTGCCTTTTCTGATTTAAGCACACGGGGGAATATGATCCGCAACATGACGGCAGAGTGGCTAGCGCAAGAAGCTAACGTAGCAGTCTTCATTTTCACTCAGTGCTCCCTCTTGTCAAATAGCACAAATACAGTCTCAAATATACAACACCAGTCGCACAAGATCTAAATCAAAATCGTTTTTTTTTTTTCACAAAAAATTGGGCAAGTTAACAGACGTAGGAACAAAAAGAAAAAATGGATTTAGAAACCGACCAAAGTACAACTACCAATACCCTTCTGCTCGATCATTCACAAGACATCATGGAAAACTGAACAAAAGTACTTGCTGTCTTTTTTTTTTTTACTTCAAATGATTTGTCTTATTACATGCCAACTTTTCAATGGGAAATACCTTCTTTTAATTACAGTCCTTATTTCAATGAAATTCATAGGTGAGAATGTGTATTTGACTGGTTACTTGGCTGGCCGCCGGTTCAAGACGTACCCTGCCTTGAGCCCAAAGTCAGCTGAGATAAGCTCTAGCTCGCCCGTGGCACAAATGAGAACAAGCGCGACTGTCGAAGAACAAACGCGACACTGTTTTTCCTATTTTTTGCAAACTAAACTTATTCGTCTCATTATCTGGCAACGCTCCTCCCTCAGATACGACTTGGATCTGTTTTCTGTGGAGGGCAGTATTCGGCAGGCGCTAAGCGAGGTGCAGGAAAGGAGGCCCGAGCTGAAAGCCGTCTTGATGGGAACCAGGAGGAGTGATCCTTACTCTCAAACGCTAACCCCTATGTGTCCCACTGACCCTGACTGGCCGTCCTACATGAGAGTCAACCCTTTACTGGTCAGTGACACACCCAACACAAATACACTTGAACGGCACTGCATCGTCCAATGAAAAGCATGGAGCTCCCAATTTACATCTTTGTGTTCTGTTTTGGGTTTTTTTTTTTTCATATAAAAACAGAAAGCGAAATAATTTTTATTGGATAGCAATGATATAGTATTTGTACACATTTACAGGAAGTCTCATCAGGAAATTGTCTGGTAGGATCTTGTTACATATCTTTCATTGGATGAAAATATACCTCGGGACTATGTTACTCTTTCAATGCCAGCCAGTTAAAAAAAAAAAAAAAGGCAGAACGTATTGCATGCCCACCAATGTCGAGCATTCTGACTGATTTTTGACCTCCCAAGAATATTGATTTATACGTAAACATAGAAACTAGATAAAATATTATATTGTCTTCTTTCATCACGCAAAACCGTATTCAATTTGTTTAATAAACCGCAGTAGAACATGGGTTGGGTTCACCCAAATCACCCATTTTGGAGTAAAAAAAAAAATGCAGAAAACTATTTTTTGGTGAAAGGGTATATTTTATGCACAACAGTGACTTTGATGCTATTATTTTTTTGCTTTAGTGATGCCTGAAACAGAATCGCCATTTTCCTCTTCAAAATACTAACAGCAACAATGAGAATATACTTTTTAATAGTGCAATTACAAGTATCACAGGTGTAACAATTTTACATTTCACAAACTGTTTGCACACTATTCTGTAGTAGTAGTATTTCATAGTGTGTGTGTGCATGCATCGTGCCATGCCTGTGTGTTTGTTTTTACATGACGTAATCGCTTCTACTTCTAAATTTCAATCAACTCTGTCATGTTTTCTCTTTTCTGACACGCTTTGTCGTAGATTTAGCGTGACAATCACAAGCCGCTTGTAACAGTCGAATTTCCAGAGATTCGCCATATTCGCGACATTGTTTTTGATACATGCTCTCTTTCAAAAGAGACCCAACGCTGTTATCTGCTGGCAATAGACAGTGTTTTTACTTTCCCATCCTAATGATCAAACCAGAGACTTTTTCTGCCCCTCGTCGCAGAAATAAAAAACCGTAGCTGACGCCAATTAGCATCACAGGTGCTCCTTGTTCGAGTTCCTGTTGACGACATTTCATGTGAACGGTGCTCAGAGTTAAAATTGTCAGTGTGTCATTAAAAAAAAAAAAAATCGAATGTTCTGACGCACAGAATGAGACATCAGTTCTAATCTATTAAAATTTGATTTCTTTCAACACAGGACTGGACTTATCACGACATTTGGTCCTTTTTGAGGACGTTATACGTTCCCTACTGTATTCTTTATGATAAAGGGTAAGAACACACTCACCCTGTATCCATTGTCTCCTCCATTTAAATTCACATCTTTAACTGCATGATTTTTTCCCCCCACTACGGCGTAGGTACACGTCACTGGGCAGCATGGACAACACGTGTCGAAACGCGGCGCTGCAGGTGGTCGACGGCAGAGGGGTAAAGCGCTACCAGCCAGCCTACCTGTTAGAAAATGAAGAAGAGGAGCGGAACTCTCGTGTCTGACACTTTCTCGCATGGACGTATTTTATTTTTTATTTTTTACCCCATTCAGTAGATGAAATAGCCGGAAAAGAAGACTGTGTTTGCGTAATTACGATTGTTTTTGTGTTACTGATCCATAAGCTTTTTCGCTGCTGAATAAAGCATCAATCATGTCGTCTTCATCAATGGTCACATGACTATTTCAACATACGCTTCATTGATTTAGCATGAGTGTGAACTGATTTATCTCGCCATTCAATCCAATAATTTGCAGAGAGGGATGGCTGCCATCACTGTATAACGCCTGTCGAAACAACAGTTCCCTCGCAAACAGGGATTAAGCCACCACAGCGTATCGTACATACACACGGATGATGTTCAAATATCCTTTTTTTTTTCCTAGACAACATGCGTAAAATTAAATGTGACCAAAACTCTAGTTAAAATCAAATAATGAGCAAGTACATCAAACTAAAATGTAAATGCAACACTCATGCTCCCATTTTTCGTTTTTTTTTTTAATGATTTGAGCGAATGATCTTCAAATCACACTGTTTTGGGGGGGGGGGTTCTGTCTCATACAAATGCAGAATATGCCTATTGTGACTATGACAATTGAGGGTGGAACTCAGGCAAGTGTTGCTCTATTTAAAAACTTAGGACTCATCGCGCAACTTGTTGGTAAAGAGACCATCAACAAATTTAGCAGCTCATTGCGGTGTTATCGGCGACATCCAAAGATCCTTCCTGTTAGTTCCACCCAGAACAGATGTTCACCACTCTCCATCCAGGCTGCAAATGACTGGTACGTGTGTGAAGCTGCCACTGGCTAATTTCACAAATCTGGGTCACACTTATTATGTAAATGAGTCCCACTGTTACATTACACAGTTCAGCACATCTTTGCTCCTGGACACATTTTCAGAAACCGGCAGATCAAGGATTTACTTGGTCGTTTAATTTCACTCTTGATGGGTGGCCAGTCACTTTCAAGACTGAACTATTTCTACACGAGTGATTAAAAACACGTCTCATGATACGTCTCCTTTAAGTAGTCTGCATAGTTGGGGGGGGGGCTGTATTATACATTAAATTACCACTTTAATAAATCACAGAGACAATAGAAAACTATCACTGTCCGTCCATCCATTAATCAAATTTGTAAAAACCTCAATGAACCTATCATGCAAACTTTGGGCATATGGAATACCTAACTGTGAAAACTTGATCCATTCTCTAATTTTATCCAGTGAGACTATTGCAGATTGCTCAAAAAAAAAAAATCACTTTCTCGCCTCCCGCTGATTTAGAATGCAGAAGGAAGCTACCAGTAAGCCTCGAACTGAATTAAATAGATGACATGTATCACCTCAATTATCATCACTTTATTGGTTTGACGTTTCTTTTAGAATTGATTTACTAATTTTACTGAACTATGTGAAAGAAAGTATGGCTCGGGCTCCTTTCACCCAAAGCATCCTTCGGGTAAGGGTCTTGAAGTTGCTTCAAAGGCAGGGTTTAAATCTAAAGGTAGGACATTGTCCATCAGAGCGCCTCGACCTTGGGACATCCTTTCCCAGGAGCTGAGGTACCCGAAATTGGTGACACCGTTTAAATCACTCACCGAGCGGTGAAGTGTGCGCGCACGCAGCCAGTGTTTATGTATTGTCAGGTTTCGTTCAATGTTGCAAGCAGTCGCAAAGACGTTCGCCAGACATTCCCAAACAGTTTAAATGATTGCAAAAAGTGCCGATCAAACTTTCTTTGTGACAAGAAAAACTGTTTGAGACCATTAAAATTCTCGGCAAACATCTTTGCGGCCTTAAACTCACTTTTAGATGCTAGCTTTTTTTGTCTTCTGACCCATCTATTTTTCAAAATGAAATTTAATATTGTATGTATTTGTTTTTGTGTATTAAAAGATATATATTTTGAACATCGAACATGAGGTCGCTTGGCATCAGTTGGATTTGTTGGGTTCTTCATATGATCGACAAGAGTGGCGGCAGTGAGCTTATTTTGGGTGTGTGCTTTTCACTCTGTCAAAGCCCTTTGTAAACACGGTGCACACACACACACACACACACACACACACACACACACACACACACACACACACACACACACACACACACACACACACACACACACACCCACACACACACACACACTGTGCAGAGCCAATCACT
>CAAKHF010008305.1:0-103484 GCA_901007745.1 Hippocampus kuda
TGCGTGTGTGTGTGTGTGTGTGTGTGTTCGTGTGCGCGTGCTGGGACGAGTCAATCGCAAAAGGTTGCTTAAAAAGTAGATCTTCGGTCAAAAAAGGCTGGACAGCCCTGATTTTGGTCCACTGGAGTAGCGAATGATGAACCAGTCTGAATGCAGTCATTACATTTGGAATTTGTCACTGTTCTCTCATCACTAGAGGGATTTCGAGTAGAATTTTTTTGGTCAACAGGAAAAATGTCTACACACCCCTTGTCTGTTCAAATGCCTTTTTTTTTTCCTCCAAAGTTGTCAATTTAAATCAAACTGAACGTCGGTCCACATTTAATGGCACCTAGAACCTGTACAACTCAACTGAAAAAGAAAATCCGAAGGGAAGTGGAAATAAACCACTGAAATAATGTGCTGGCACAGTGCACACACCCTGTTTGCAAGACGGAAGAAAGGGGGCGGGGGGTGAGACAGACTTTTGATGGTCTGAAGAACGCCAAGTTGAACTTTTTGGCCCCATTTCCAAAAGGTCAAGAGCGCTGGTCACCACAAGAACAGTGAAAGTGAGATGTGGTGGTGGCAAGCAGGAGGAACAGATGGAAGCTTGAAGGAATGAGGAACCGTTCAATCTTCACATGCATAGGAGATGCCCTCGCCATCAGACTGATTTCAAGTTTTTTTTTTTTGCAAAGAATATTGCCACATCAAGACATGGCACCCAAAAAGACTGAGCGTTGTCAAATAACCCAAAGGTGCTGCAACACTGCTTAAAAGGTTTTTCAATGCTTTCTTTCAGGCTAGTTGCACAGGTTAGAGGTCAAATGAATAGTGGGCCAAGTTTACCAATGGATTCTTTTGGTTTCTTTTTTTTTTTTTAACATCACAAAAACCTGGCATTGGACGTGGGCTGTGTAGACTTTGCATATCCCCATCCTGGGACTGGAGAGCGAAGGATTCCCAAGAGCGCAATGATGTCGTCATCCCACCTGCAGCAGCGTGGTGATTTCGGGTACTTCCACATTGACCGTCTCCAGGAGCATGATGGTTTCCGTCATGGGGAAGTTGCGGCCAGAAGACTTCTCGACTTCTTCCTCTTCGTCGTCAAGGTTGCGCCGAGACATGCTGAGCGCGCGCGCGCACACACACACGCACAAACACCTTAACTACGTGCCGCGCAGGAAAACAGGACTTGACAACATGCTCATCCAGAAAATATTTAAACTGAGTGCTACCACATTTTCAAGGATTTTGGAAATAAAAGTTCGCTAAGAAGTGTGTGATTTACTTGTGCCGGACCAGCTTGAGGAGGTGCTGCGTGTACAAGCTGATCCAGTTGTGGATGAAGAGGCGCAGGCCGTCTTTGAAAGGCTGGAGGTCAACCTGCAGCCAGCCGTGGACCAGGTAGTAGTCCTCCAGCTCGCTCACCTCCAACAGCTGCTTTTGAAGGGCGTTGATCTGAAGGCAAGCCAAAAAAAAAAAGAGGTGGGTGACAAAGTGTGGAATGCCCGAAACAGCGAGTTGGCTCCATCTCAAACAGGAAGCGTAGCGTATCTCAAGTAGAAAGAGAGGTGTGTCTTCAAAAGGAATGAAACAGAAAGTTTAGCGCATCTCAAACAGGAAGGGTGGTAAGTTTCCATAAGAAGTCAGGCATGTCTAATACAGGACAATCAGTGCATCTTAAACAGGAATTCTCAAAACGGAAACGTGAGAGCGCGCATTCACCTCTCGTTGAAAGTCGGCAAGCATGGGCGGGGACTCCTCCACGTCCTCTTCGCCCTCCGCGAGCCTTCTGCCATACGTGAGGAATTCTTGCATGATGCCGCGTTTGTGACTCTGCCACAGTGGCGAGAAGCGGTCCAGGTCGGCCCTCAGGCGCTGCGCTTCTTCGTTGACGTCAAGCAGGTGCTGCATCACTTCCTTTTCCAGCGCGGCCAGCTCGTCGTTGTCCCGCAGCGCCTCCTGTGGCCGTGCGAAGTACAGAACGTCCATGCGGCCCAACGTAACACACTAATGGTCGACAGCGGCGGCTCACCTGGTAGTTGCCATTTTGGGTGGTGGAGATCCTGGCCGGCAGACTGGCAGCCGTGTAGATGTCGGCGACGAATGATTTGAAGACCTCGGTCAGGTCGGTAGTCAGGGACGGCTCGAAGACGCTTCCTGTTGGCTGCAGCTGCAGCGACACCTGTAGTAATGCACCCCCACCCATATACTCCTTGCACGCGCACACACACACACACACACATACACAGTCAGCACACCAGTCTTTGGCCCAATTTCCTGGAAGGTGCAGAATGGGCTGAAATTTCCGCCATTTTGAAATATCGGTGTGTGAAATCGGCTGGAGCTTGAGAGGTTGCACGAAGGAGAACGAGCTAAAGTGGGCAAAGATGTGTGGGGCCAAGTTTGTGGGCTCTTTGCCAAAGCCAGTGAAGTTTACAGGAGGGGAGGCTGCCGAATCTTTTTGGAATGCGTTATTCTATCCGTGATTCCATTGGTTCATCAAATCATTGGATACAAAATTTATTTGGATGCTAGTTTGTTTCCATTCATTCATTTTCCTTACCCTCACAAGGGTCGTGGGGGGTGCTGGAGCCTATCCCAGCTGTCTTCTGGTAGTAAGGCGGGGGACACCCTGAACCGGTTGCCAGCCAATCATAGGGCACACAGAGACGAACAACCATCGCGCTTACACTCACATCTAGGGACAATTTGGAGTGTTCAATCAGCCTGCCACATTTTTGGAATGTGGGAGGAAACTGGAGTACCCGGAGAAAACCCACGCAGGCCCAGGCAGAACATGCAAACTCCACACAGGGAGGCTGGAGCTGGAATTGAACCCGATACCTCTGCACTGTGAGGTCGACGCGCTAACCACTGGACCACCAGTTTATTTCCAAATCCTTTTTTTCCTCAGATTATTTTTGAAAGGTGAAACAAAAGCAAATAAGCAACATGTGATACTGCCGTGATCGTGATGCTCACCTTTGGGGAAAATGAGAGCAACTTGTTCTGATTGATGCCAAAGGCGGCCTACAAGTTTGCACTAGTACACTTGTGAGGCTGCTTCAATTTCAACTACATTTGTCAGTTTCAGGTTAATCATAGTATAGCAGCTAATGAACCGATTAAACAGATTATGGACAGATTACATAGAAGTGGATTTAAGATATTTTTTGAACTGTTTGGCGCAACGACTTTTTGGTTGGGCACCCAGTTGCTTTTTTTTTAAATGTGTGAAGAGTTTGTGTACTCGCTCCTTGCAGCAAGTGCCCAAATCCTTCGTATCGTCAACTGGAGCCATCGGACTCGAAATTCACCATCACGAAGGTGAAAGGCGTGTGCGCGTGCATTCACCGTAGGCGACATGTTCTCCGACAGGAAGTTGAGGGAGTGCAGCAGCATTTGAAGGATGCCGTCCTGCACCAGCTGGTCAATGTGATCAAGGTAGGCCGACCACTCGGGCGATGACTTGTCCTTCACGCCATACAGGACCGAGTTCTCCTGGAGGACAACAGTCAACATGATTTCTGAACAACAGCAACAGCGCTAACAAAGTGTTAAGCCCACAAGCTGACTTTACCGTGACCAGGCGTATGACCTGTTCGCCATCTTCCCGTACACGGGTGTAGCTCTCTTCCGTAGCTCCGCCCCTCTCCAGAAAATCACCCGAGCGATTCACCAGGGGAAGAGCTTCCCAATTCTGGAGGCGGCATTCGCATTACACCATGCTGGAAAAATAGATATGGGTGCTTATGTGCGCTGATATCGACCAACCTGCGTGATGACACGCATGGCCGCCATGTTGGCCCGCGCTTCATTCACAGAGGTGTAGAAGACCACCAAGCTCTGCCTCTTCGTCTCCATCAGCTCGTGGACACCTGAACACAAAGGCTTCAGGATAGGTTTTTTTTTTTTTTTTTAATACGGTGGACCCAGATAGCTCCACAAAACAACAACTGAAACTCATTTTGTTATGATTCATGTCTTTGGGACTCGTAGACTTAAACATGATCAATCACAAGCTGGTTGCAGTGGTCACAGTTCCAAGGGTTGGCCATGTTTTAGGAACTTGACACTTAGTTGTGACATAAGGTGAGCTCCTCCAAAATAGATCCGATGGTACTATCTGCTGGCCAGTATTATTATTATTTTTAACTTTCCCCACTTTCTGATGAAACCACATTTGGCCAATGCTTTTCGGCATGCGACTTCTACTTCCCCGGTGGGTAAAATGTGCACAGCAGAAGCAGCGGTAATATGTCGATTGAAAAAAAAAATGGGGCCAATATCTTGTCATTGTGTTTCATGATGCCTATGGTTTTATCAAGTGCATTTAAAGTGTTATTTTTCTTCCTGGAAAACACTTTCCAGGCATCATTGGATGAAGACGATTCATAGACTATTCAGTCACCCATATAAAAAAAAAAAGCAGTCACCCGTATAAAAAAAAAAGGCTATCATAGCCACAGGGGAGTCGGTAATAATGAATGAGGGCGAGCATCCCGTGAGGCGTCACGCGACTTCCTCGTCACCTTCACTGGTCCACGTGATCTTTTGCAGCTCCAACAGACTCAGTCTCTGCTCCTCCAACCCATCCTTGATCAGAGGAAGCTCCACCAGCAAAGCCCGTCCCACCACCTGGAAGGCAACCAGTCCACGTCACAAAAAGCTTTGGCGTGCACGCGTGTCGGCAGGCGTGTGCGTGCTTACCTCGTTGTAGGAGGACACGATGTTGGTGAGGCTCAGGTAACTTTTGGTGATGTCACGTCCACACCGCAAAATTTCGGCTGTCTGGGGGCGGAGCTCCAGATCCTTCTCCCAACTAGCTTGCTTGATGTCGCTCAGCAGCGCCTCCAGCTGGACACGCACACGCACACAGTCTTAAACAGGCTGAGACATGAGGGCTGCCAAGTGGCCGAAAATATTCATTAAAAAAGTCGTAGCGCATCACACATGACAATGACGAATGCAGATGGGGAAAAGTCGCGTTTGGTGTGTACGAGTAACGCGAGGCAAAAATGTCATTCTCGTTTGCTGAGAACACACTTTTAGTCAAGGTACCACCAGAGGTGGCAAATTCAAGCCCAGAGTGTGAAAGCCTTGTCAGATTTTGACTTGAGCCACGTGGCAGGGTTTTGACTTTCTGCATGTGAAAGGAAATTAGAAGTTGGGATTTCAGATGATTTCATTCATCTAGACCGGGGCTCGGCAACACGCGGCTCTCGAGCCGCATGCGGCTCTTTAGCGCCGCCCAGTGGCTCCCTAGAGCATTTTCAAAAATGTTTGAAAATGGAAAAAGATGGGAGGGAAATATATTTTTTGTTTTAAGATGGTTTCTGTCAGAGGACAAACATGACACAAATATTAACATTTTCTGATACTGGAAAAATGTGTTGAATAAATATTAAATGACAACATTTCGTCAACAAATATTAGCGTCGTAGCCTGCGACACACGTTTCTATGAGCAGGGCGGGATGTCAGTCAGGGGGCTGTTGTAAAAAAAAAAAAAAAAAAAAAAACAGCTGCCGTTCATGTACAATTCAACGAGGGTACTTGCAAGGTATGGGAATCTGGGCGGCTGAGAAAAGCATTTTTAAACATTACACGTGAGCTACGATAGTTAGCACGCTGCGAAAGTGCGTCCCGTGCCTCGTTCAATCCCAGCGGCCGTTATGGCTGTCGCTCATTACGGCATGCGGGTGTAAGTGTGTGCGTTGGTTATTCGAAAAGTAGATTTTCCGTCAAAAAAGTTTGGGCACCCCTCCTCTACAGGATGAACTGCAGAGGGGAAAAAAAACCCTTTTAATCATAAATGATCGTTGTGTATTAGTAGCCAACTTAATCATGTTGATAGCAGGCTAATATAGCTCATGTAAATACATACAGCATGTGTTGCCTTCATTATAAGGTTTTATTTTTTTAAGGCTCCAGACATATTTCTTTTTGGTTTATTTTGGTCCAATATGACTCTTTCAACATTTTGGGTTGCCCACCCCTGAACTAGACCTGAGTTCTCCAAAAAGAGACTCAATTTCCGTTTGGTCGCATGAAAAGTTGCCCAAAAAATTCTGCACAATTGGCAATCCTTGATCTTGTGACTGTGTAATATAGGTCATGAGACAAATTGGTATGCGGTGTGGGTGACCTTCTGTCCGCAGGGAATTTCCAGCATGCTTTGCTGCTCCTGGATAAGCGGAAGCTGGAGGACTGCGGCAGCATCTCGGTCCAGCTGGTGGCTGAACTCCTGACGCACGGAATTTCTGATTTCCAACAGCAGGTCGACGATCTTCTGGAACTTCTGACGCACCGCCTCGGATGACTCCACACACCTTCACACGCATGCACGCACACGTTAAATGTGTTTTGAGTGTGTTACTGTATCGAAGTACATCTTTCAGGTATCTGATTACAGTGGACTCCTATTACAGGCAGGGGATGGGGGCCGCATACAATTGACGCAATTTGATGAAATGAAGTAGACTGTGTGTGTGTGTGTGTGTGTGTGTGTGTGTGTGTGTGTGTGTGTGTGTGTGTGTGTGCGGATGGGCACTTACAGATTTTGGACACTCTGGAAGTTATGGAGGACATTGTGAGCCCTAAGCATGAGTTGCTTGGTCCACCTGAGGGTGACGGCAGGGGACGAGGTGAACTTCGATGAGATGTGATTTTTGGCTTTACTCTTGACCATTTCCTGCACCCGGTCCAGTTCTCGCAGGACCAGGGCCACCAGATTGGACAGCTGAGGACGCAGCTGATCCCGGATGGCATGACGTTGCAGCACCGGCCCGAACATGGTGACCACCTTGACGGCGGCGGACGGCAAACAACATTCGTCAAGCGTCCCTCGCAAGATGGTCACCAAGCGAGCCTCCAGGTGGGACACGTGCTCCTGGAAGGAAGTGGCCTGCTGCCCAAAGCTCTGAGGGCGGAAAAGAGGAAGAGAAAGACAAGTGAGTGCACCAGCGGGGCCGCCTGTCAGGAAAACACCTCGCGCTCACCCCATCAGCGGGCTCGCTGGCGTCGCTCTTGCAGTCGGCAAGTATTTGCAACTGGTGGAGGAAGTCGTTGCACACGCCCTTCACAGCACTCGTCCACAGCCTGCCGCGCCCACCGGCGACCACCACTTGCTCCAGCTGGAACTGAAGACGCACGCGGTACACTTCCTGTTTGGGGAGACAGCACGCCATCTCTTAGGTGTGCTCACAATTCTTTGGGCTTTTCATCAAGTGAACCTGGAACCGAGATGGTTCCTGAAATATCCCCGGAAACACACGAGGTGTTCACACATCACTTTGTGTTTTGTGCATACGCATTTCTCTTCATGAATGGATCCACTTTGCGTTACAAATCCTATTCGCTTGTTTCACATCAATGAGCAGATTTTGGCAATGAAGACGTTCCTAAAACTGCCGGAACATAAAGTGTGGCTTGTGGTATGGATGGTAAGCAGAGAGCCAAGATAGGCCAGTGAGTGTTGTCGAGATCAACGGGAAGCAGTAATACCGTTATGAGGCTAACTTCCACTCGCTACAAAATGGCCGACTCGTAATATCGGTCCCGAAATAGCGCATAGGAAGGAATTCTCAAGATGGCCATACTGTGCATGTGGGTTTGTGCGCTTGCCTGGATGCTTTGCAAGCGAATCAGGAAGTCGTCCAAGCGAGAGAAGACCAGATGAGATGGAAACTCCCACTTGTGTAACCCTCCGTCCTGCACACAAACATCAGAGGTCATGTTGCCATGCTAACCGGTAGCAACAACGTACTTTGGCCACTTTGCGGTCGTGCTTTTATTCCCCTCAATAGATAGGTGCGTCATGTTGCAAAACACAGATGCAAACCAGGGGAGTGTCCAGGCAAAGTTATTTTATTTACTGTGAGCGTCTGCTCCATGCTTCTTGACAGTGTTTTCATTTTCTATTTGACAGTTTGAAGGGCGTTAGCCAATTGAAGGTAGCCCGCTGAGTGTGAAAGGTGAAGTGCTATTTAGGATTGCGGAGGGCTCACCTCCTTCTCCAGGAGCATCCTGTGATGTATGTATTTGTCCTTGAGAGTCTGCAAGGTCAAGGTCACCACACGGACATCATCGAGAACCTGCGCGGGATCCAAAACCAGGCCGCGCATCACTTCTTGTCCCTGCAGGAACTTCCTGCTCTGTAACACGACAACACAAGAACGCTTGTTAAAGCCATAGGTGCCTTAAAGGGGAAGTCAAGTCACCAAACCAAACATGATTCATACTGTCTTTATGGAATATGAGTGAAGCAGCAAAATTCAGGCGTTTTGACCCATCTCAGGCTATTTTGCCTGTTACCAAAAACAGGCTTAGCTTGCGAACGTCACGGCTCACCTCGGTCACGTGACATTGGCAAGCTTGCCCTTGGCCACCGGCATGTCTCTCTTTATAGGCCGACCAGTCATCCCTCATCACCGGTTGCACCCTTTGGTATCGTTGCTCAAATGGAAAATTCACCATTGTTGTCAAATGATTGCAATTTGACAGATCAAGGTAAGCTTTTATATTCGATGTGATGTGTTTCTTTGCCGAGACAAAAGATTTTCCTGACTTTGCCTTTTGCCGGCAAGATCTGTTGTTTTGAAATGCGCCTCATTAACCAACTGGATTGAAAACTTGCAATCTTTTTTTTTTCTGTCAGGACAATGCATCATGGGTTATCAGTGCTTGTCTAGTGGGCGAACCAAATCACGACGGGGTTACGGCGGCCTACCCGCTCGATGAAGAGGTTGCAAATCTCCTGCAAGAGGACAACGATCCAGCAGGGATTGCAGTGAAAGCGCGACCTGATCCACACCTGATGCACCTTCTCCATCACGGCGGCCATGTTGTCTCTCAGCTGTCCGTCACAAGCACTCCATCATCATCATCATCATCGTTATTATATGGTGTCACGTGGTCTCTTACCTGTGGGTAATCCAACTGCTCCAGTTCCTCCACTTCATGCTGTAGAGGCAAAAGGTTGTTTTTTGCGTCCTCGGCCTCAGTCAGTCCTGAGGGTTCAGAAGTTAGCTGAGCAAGCTGACGTCAGCAGCTCACCTCACTTTTGTTTTGTTTTTTGCTTTTCTTACCTTTTTGGGCATCGTCGTGAATGTTTTTCAACGTGTCGCAGTAGGCCCCTTGGGCAGACTGAAGAAACGACGCCACTTGCTGGGCGCTGTCGCTCGACATCTGCAGCGTCACAAGTATACCGCGGGTGAGCGCTCGCTGACGCACTTCATGTTAAGGTATAGGAGCGACTAACCTGACCTGGGTGACAATATACTTTTGACTAATCCAATGTGTGAATGAATGAAGGACATTTTTTTATGATTGCGTCATGCATACAATACAGTAGTAAAAAATAAACAATTGACTCGCAGTGTGAACACGGCCTTAGTGCGACGTTAGAATGTCGATGTCTTGTTGGTGGTTAGTTTAGCTTAGCACTTTAGCCTGGTGTTAGCATAAACGTGTGACGTTAGCGGAGTATCAGCCTGATGTTGGAACGTCAGTGTGATGTTATGATATAAGGTTGTCATGTTAGGCTGATGGGAGCGTATGCAGTGCCAGCACATCATGGCCATGTTAGCATGTTTGTGTAACATTTAGCCTGTGGGTCAGCGTATGGTGACCTGTTGCAGGATGAGTTGCAGGTTCCTGAGTCTGTTGCTCCAGAAGTTAAACTCCTCTGAGGGGGACGGTTTGAGTCCTTCCAAGAGCGGCTGGGCCGGGTTCTGCTGCAGGAACTCGGACACTAGTCCCGCCCACTCGATGATGACTGACTCGCAGCCATGCAGCAGCTTCACGTCACACGGCTTCCTGTCTTGAGAGGAGACCATGTGACTCTGTGACCTGCACTTCAGTCCTAAATGTTGCTTTTGTTTGCGTTACTTGTTGGTGTATTGCCAGTGTGTGTAGAACTACAAATTCGTTTTGTGTTTTTCACAAAGTTGGCCCATGAAGATAATTCTGATTCTGATTCTACCACGGTCGACATTAATGTGGCCAATCCAAGTAGACAGGGAAATTTTGTGACATGGCAACTTTTGGTAATGAGGGCCGGACGCTGTCATTGTCCTGACCTTTCCTGGTCGTCATGGAGACGTTTGGGAAGAGGCAGAAACGTCCAGCCTTCCTTGCGAGCCTTCATGGAGAGAGATTGGTTCTTGAGCTTCTCCATCAAGTTGAGAATCTCCTCGGCCGCACCCGGAGCCCAGCCATCTGCGTTGGCTGGGTTGCTAAGCAACGGGCAGATCACCTGCAGGGACAAGGACGGCGGTGGCATCAAGGCGAAGGCATTAGCATAAGCGGCGGCTTGCCGACCTCTTGAGTGAGCGTGGAGATGAAGGTAAGCACATCGTCGGCATGGATCTCCTCTATCAGCATCGTGGTAGCCATGTTGTCGACGGTCACCATGTCTTTCTGCGTTTTGCCCAAACAGATGACCTTGTGGCCCGCCACGGGGAAGTCTAGACTCATGCAAGCGCCGCCGTCAGCGTTGAGCCACACATACAGGTTGACCATATCTCTTGTGTTGAAGAAGTTGTTCAAGTAGACCAGGTGCTTCTTGACGCTCACTAGCTCACGCCACTTCTCCTCGTCTAAGCGCAGGCTTTGCACCAGGAGAGGCTTCAACAACTCCACCCGCTTGTCGCTGGCCTCCATTTTTCCGCTCGCTTCTCGACTTCCTCGGCTGGGACTTACCCACCTCCGCAAATGACAAAACAAGCATCACCTCTTTTCAGCTGCTTTGTCACACAGAGCGCCATCATCGGCACGCAGCTGCGATGTCATGTGCTGTCATCATCTGTTTGTTTTTCGTTTTCTTTTTATTTGCTGGAAAATGAAGTCATATCCTCATTGTTTTGTTTACCTTGTCTTCGTTTTTGCGTTTGTAATTTTCTCTTTTCGGTGTGTGTGTCTGTGTGTGTATATATATCTATATATATCTATAAATATATATCTATATCTATAAATATATATGTATATATATATTCATTCATTCATCTTCCGAACCGCTTTATCCTCACTAGGGTCGCGGGGGGTGCTGGAGTCTATCCCAGCTGTCATCGGGCAGTAGGCGGGGGACACCCTGAATTGGTTGCCAGCCAATCGCAGGGCACACAGAGACAAACAACCATGCACGCTCACACTCACACCTAGGGACAATTTAGAGTGTTCAATCCGCCTGCCATGCATGTTTTTGGAATGTGGGAGGAAACCGGAGCACCCGGAGAAAACCCACGCAAGCCCGGGGAGAACATGCAAACTCCACACAGGGAGGCCGGAGCTGGAATTGAACCCGGTACCTCTGCACTGTGAAGACGACGTGCTAACCACTGGACTACCGGGCCGCATATATATATATATATATATATATATATATATATATATATATATATATATATATATATATATATATATATATATATATATATATATATATATATATATATATATATATATATATATATATATATATATATATATATATATATATATATATGTATGTATGTAGGTTTATCAATGTTCATGTTTACTCCTGTTGATATTGATGTTGTTATGGAGTGAGAATCAATTAAAAATATATATTTAATTTAAAAAATGTAGCAAAGAGATTTATGTGGTCAGGAAAATAAATGTTGGACAGGTAACTGAAGTGATTTATGGTGTACTTATGGGAGACCATTTGAAGCAGCTTCAAAAGACAGAGGTGGACACGTGCTACACCTGGGTTAGGGGCGCCCCAGTTCTCAGTTATGTTCCTAGAGGTGCACAATGGTGGTGAACAAAAGAAGTTGTGTGGTTTTTATGTGCCATACAGTCAAAGAATGTGACGAATGTGAAGAAGAGGAGTGGCAAGTTAATGGAAGACGATAGTCGAGGCAAACGGCACAATTTCTGGGCATGACGAATCGGTTGGTTAGAGCGGAACTCATGCACTTGCTATTAGTGGGGGTTCATTGCGTGGGCAGGTTGTTTCGTGAGTGTCTTTGTAGCGTTAGTTGCTTCGCACTCTGTACCGGTAGGTGGCGGTGATGCACATTGTTTGCCAACCGGCATAAAAGAAGTAGTAGTTGCACGAGGTCATGAGAACGCACGAAGAAAAAACGACGGGGTATGTTTGCGTGTACGTCTGGAGCTCTCTTTCAGTCGAAAATGAACTTCCCGTTTCGTCCAGATGTCTTAAATTGAGTTAATTTAGCTTGGAATGGAAGAGCAGTTGACCGAAGCGAACTGGGTTAGCTTAGCTACAGTGCAGCAAACGCAATCGCGTAAGTCGTCGAGTTTCTTCTTTGTGCAACTCAACCAGTGTTGACTTGAATGGCGTTGAAAAGTGAAGACGTTTGAAGTCAAAATGTGACTGTCCGAGGGGAAGGAAGGAGGAGAGTTCGACTTGCCTTCAAGCCCAGAAGCTTCGGGGGACCGACGGCGCCGGGTTTGCTTCTTTGAAGGTAAGAGGCACAGTGAAGTTGCCTTGCCACACACCCCACACTCCACATTCACGGGGACTTACACGTAAAATAATGAACTTTTTTTTAATGAATATACTGTACTTTGATAACATTTGGTGGCATTTTTACGTTTCTGCCATCGCCGTGGGCCGCCTGTTATTCCGCAAGCACTCGCTAGAAGGTATCAAGGTGTAACGAGGTGTGCTCATATTCCTCGGAGGAAGAAGTGAAGAGGTTACTACTGCCTTCTCGTTTGGGCAAAGGAAAGCTGCAGTTTGGTTCATTAACAAGAAGTTTGATAACCTCACTTCAGTCTACACGTGTGAACTTGAAACCAAAGGGAAACTAGTTCGTCCAAGCATTTAACATGATGCATTGCACCAAAACAACTTTTTTGAGTCAGTGCACTCACTCATCAGTAACCCGTGATGGAGTTGGAAATTATGAATTTACGGGATGTTAAATGGACTGTTAAGGTCCATTGCATATATATTAAGCACAACTTTATATGGATTTGGAAAAATCAATGTTGATCAGCCTTGAAGTTCATGTGGGGAAGTGATGAACCAAAAGGCCGTCTGAAAGCCCCCCCCACAAGCAGTCTGTTCACAGGTGGGGGGGATGATGACGATATTGTCTGAAGTGTGTTCTGATCTGCCACTATGTCACCCTCTGACCCCCCCACCCCCTCCACTCCCAAAAAAATGCACTGAGATTCTGACCAACTTTGCTCTCCCTGTTTGCAGACAGACGCAAGCCTGACGAAGAGGCGACAACATAGCGGTGAGCGAGCGAAGGGGCACTGTCGGTTACGATGAGCTGAGATGATGCAAACAAAAGGCCGAATTGTAGCTGAGACCACCCGCCAGCAGTTTGTTCTCACAGCGGGGAAAAAAAGCTGTGACAAAAAAACGACCGAAGCGTTTGTCTGATCCTCATCACGTTGTCACTTATTTGTACTGCTTTATTTTATCATATGGAGTGTGGTCAGCCATCTAAACTTGATTTTTGTTTTTCATTTTTTAGCGCTTCCTGTTTTGACTGCAGGCACGTGATGGCATTGAACGTGCAGTGTCTTCTTCCAGCAGGCTGTGATCTGTGCATTCAGCTCATGTCTTTCTCTCACCTTTTAAAATAAAGGATTTTTTAAAGGATTTGAAAAAAATAAGCTTGTTTTTCTTCAAAGTTGCAAACAATTCCAAATGGAAAAAGTGGATGATTATTGTTGGGCGCGTAAGATTTTTCTTTTTAAACATTTTGATGTCATTCATGATGTATTAAAAAAGCATTAGGACTTTAGTTGTGAAGCACTGAGTGCTCTATGACAAGTCCATATTTAAGTGTCAAATGTTGTTTGGCTGCGTAATGTGGCCAAAACTGGTACGTACTGACATACAAGCGCTCACAATCAAATTTTAAAGGTAACAGACGGCGTCTACTTTTCACATGAAATTGACGTTAAAGGGCGGCGAAGTTGTGACGTCACTTCCGCATAGGAATGTCATGTAAAAATGGCGGTGACTTGCGCGCAAACGTTGAGACGAGCGTGCATGTTTATGTTCGGACGTCCTGTTTTGCGGCCGGACGGCTTTTTGTCGTCGCTTTGCTTCGCAAACACTCCGCCGAGCAGGTGAGGACTATGTACTCCCGCACCACAGTTGACGCGATCACTTCCTGTCACCTCCTCCGAACACGAAAGGTCTTTGGGCAACGTGAATTGACGTCACAGATTGTTGTATTTGGTCAGGGTCAGGACGAGAATAAATTACATTCGGTTCGTTCTTTCACGAAGAAAAATGCAAAATACTGGCATAAACACACACGAATGTCTTCTGGAGCACTTGACAATATTGTTAAAAGATTCCACCATAATAGGTCATACTTACCTGTTCCTGATTTTGACATGAATTAATGAGCGTTACATTTGTGTTTTGATCTTTTAATTCACAATAATTGTGACATCATGTATAAGGACAAATGTGATTGGTTGAAGAAATAGTACAGATTGCTAATCTAGTATTCTGTTGCGTGCGAGACCACTGTCAGACAATATTGAAGAGGCTGAAATATTGATTGGACAGAGACAAATTGACTGATGGGAATAAACAATAACCATTTCATGGAACAAATATTCCAAGTCAATTTGTTAGATTTGGCTTTTGGTTCAGATGGCGTTTAGGCCCCCCAGAGATGGATTTGCTGTCCCTGACCTTCACATCTGCGTATATTAATGGGCCAATCATCTGTTAATCACTTGAGCGTGGTCGCCCTCGATTTGTTGCGATTGTATTTGTGGTGTATTCAGGATCACTGGAGTTTGTAAAATTGCTGCTGTGACGTCACAAAAAGGAGAAGAGCGGGGAAGGAAGGATGAAAGAAGTGGCAGAGGAATATGGACAGTCCCAGCAGCAAGTAAGTGATGTCACTGAGTTAACTTGTGCAACACCTTTTTCTTGCGCTTTATGTTCTTGTTTTTATTCTTTTTCCGAGTCTGTTCTCTTTTTTTGGTTTGCTTTTCTCAACATGTCTTCTTTCCTCATTGTCATTTCAGTCTTTGGGTTGTTTGGCTCATCCGAGGAGCCGTCGAGCAAAGAGGAGGAGCTGATTTTGCTTCTGAAGAAAGCCAAGGTAGTGAAGTGCATCGCCGATACGTGCGCTTGCCTCCTGACCTTCGTCTGTCACGTGACCCGTTCTGCAGCTCAGCATGTTGAGGGGTGAGCTGGAGGCGGCGTCTTCCTTCCTACACGCCGCCGCAGCCATTGCGCATGGGGAACGCCACCAGCCTGCTATCATCTACACGTACAGCCAGGTAGGAAAAGGTGCCAGGTGAAAGCGTGCGCCATCACAGCCCTAACAGCCAACCAAAATCGCTCTGCGGCATCACATGACCTTCCACGAGCAATCACAGACTTTTCCGTTGTGTAGCGAGCACTCATGAGTACTTCAGGAGTAAATGACTCATCAGGGAACTGCTCTTCCCAAATTGGCCAATGGTCGACTCATTTGAGTGACGTGGTGCCTTGTGAGGGGTCTTGAAATGGTGCAATCACAAAACAATGTCTCCTTAGATGGCCAACCTAGCATACGTTCAAGGTCATCTGACTCAGGTGAGTAGGCATTTGATTGGCAGCCGACGGCTTGCTGTGGCTTTGCTGCGATGACGTCCCGACTATCACCCAGCAGGCGGAGAAGCTCTTCAAGGCGGCCATGAGCTATATGCTGGCAGACGGGATGCCGCAGGTAAGTCACCTTTCGGTCCGCTTGCCAACTTCCCGTTTTCCACTCAGCAACTTCCCTTTTCCAGGATGACAACGCCTTTGTGGAGATGTCGCTCAAACTGGCCACCATGTACGCCCAAGAGAATAAGTAAGAAAGATGCCACTCACTCAACGACGCCAAGATCAGATCACATGTGGCTTGACCGCGTGCGTGCTTGTGTGTGTGAGGGCGGAGCTGGCCGAGCACGGTTTCAGGTTCTGTTTGGAGACCCTGGAGGGCAAAGTGCAAAAGCTTGAGGAGACACCAGCAGACCAGCTGACAGGTGAACACGACTTTGACGATGCTCTTCTTTTTCTTGAGGTCCTCTTTGCATTGTTTTTTTTTTTCCCCAGAGGCTGATGAGGTTCTGAGGAAGGACACTCGTCTCCTACTGGGTCTGTGTTTGGACTCACACGCTCGCTACCTGGCGTCCAAAAAGCAACTGACGCAGGCCGCCGCCCACTACCGCAAAGCTTTGGACATCTGCCAGAAGGAGCAAGGGCCGCATCACCATCAGGTAAGGATGCACTACAATCGTGCTGCTATTTGCTTGCGGTGCCCTGCTCAAATTTTCTCACATGCTGCGCGGGCCTCATCAAGAGGCGGACATACTACTGCTGCTGCTGCTAGACAACAAGGGAGTTAACTCTTGGATACGGTCACTATTTTGTAAGTATTGCCACGTCATTGTCAGTGCAGTCGTAGCTCCACCGCGCTCCATCCTGACGTGGGAAAACTATGTAATCCAAATATCTACCTACTGCCTAGTTACGGCGGCCCGGTAGTCCAGTGGTTAGCACGTCAGCTTCACAGTGCAGAGGTACCGGGTTCGATTCCAGCTCCGGCCTCCCTGTGTGGAGTTTGCATGTTCTCCCCGGGCCTGCGTGGGTTTTCTCCGGGTGCTCCGGTTTCCTCCCACATTCCAAAAAACATGCGTGGCAGGCTGATTGAACACTCTAAATTGTCCCTAGGTGTGAATGCCTAGTTACCATATATGTCACTTTTTCGTTTCTTGCCGTTTGTAACAGACTAAGTGCAGGGGTCGCCAACTTTTTTTTGCGCCACATACTCATAGAAGGGCTGTTGCAAGTATCAGTGACTACTCAGATGGAAGTACTTGTACTCAAGCTGGGAAAAAAAAGGCGTGTGTATCTGTCACCCGCAGACACTGGTCCTGATGAGCGACTTGGCCACCATTTTGGATTTGCAAGGTCGCCGTGACGACGCCTTGGCGCTGCTCCGTCAGGCGGTGGACACGGGCCGAGTCTCAGGACACGAGGACCTTCACGTCCTCCTGGCCAACATGGCCACCGTCCTGCTGCATGCAGGTGATTGATAAAGAGTGGCCCAGCAGGAAGATGACGGTGACTTATCTTTGTTGGTTTGCATCCGCAGGTCGCCACGACGACGGCATTCGAATGTTCCACGAAGCCCTCGATCTGGCGCGTGAAGTCGACGACAGCAATGCTGTCCGGCACATCTTGCGGGGCCTCGGCCGTGCTGCCAAAACAGCCCAGACCGACTCTGTGCGAGAGGAGGCGGAGCAACCTGTAACTTAGATGAGGGTCACAGGTCTACTTTCTATGTGGGGAATAAAGGAGGTTGAAGTGAACAAAGTTTGTGTTTGGCGATTTATTGAAGAAAAACAAGCAAAGTAGACAATTGCGTAGCAACATTTCCCCTTAATAACCACCGTAGCCTCCTCGGCCACTCCACCCTCTACCTCGGTAGCCGCCTCCTCCGCCATATCCTCCTCTTTCCCCCCAATAGCCCCCTCCTCCCCCTCGGTAGCCCCCTCTTCCTCCGCTATAGCCTCCTCCGCCATAGCCACCTCCACCTCTGTAACCTCCACCGCTGCCTCCTCTATATCCTCCTCCTCCTCTGTAGGGCCCACCACCTCCACCCTGGTAGCCTCTTCCTCTTCCTCCTCTGTCCAGGCGTCCCATCTTGGGGGGTCGAGGGCCATCGCCCAGCCTGCAGAGAGACAAAGGCAGCTGCTAGCATGTAACATGTCACAACTTTATAAAGTTTTTAAAATGGGCCTATAAACTGCCGTTTACTTCAATCTGCAAAGTTATTCTTCGGAAAAATATTTTTAAAACACTGCATCAACTATGTCTACACTCTGAGTGAGTGAATTGGCTTTTTTTTCTTTGTAGTTCACTGTAGTTATTTTATTTATTCTACATTTGTTGTACAGCAGAATAACAGTTTGAAATTAATGGAAAAAAATCTGAGTGAAATGTGCAATTACTGTATAATTATTTTATTTTGTTCTTATTTTGTTATTTTGACTTCAAGATGGCGCTGCGAGAGTGGCTGCCTTTCCAGCATCTTCTATATTTTGTTCTTCTACTTCTTCCTTTCATAACTTTGCTGCTGAGAATTGGGAATTTCTCCATTGTGAGACTAATAAAGGTTTTCTTATCTTATTATCTTTCTTCAGGACAAGTGCTTTAAAACTGGCAATAAAGGCAATGAAAAAAATGGCTGGCTGGCTCTCCGGCACGGTGGCTCACCTGTGGTTGGTGACGGCCAGGTTGATTCCGGCAGCAGAAGGTTTGGAAAGGTGTCGGATAAGGTTCAGCAGCCGCTGGTTGCTTTGGTCCAACTGGGAGATGTACTCTGGCTCTTTGCTCACTTCAACCACCACAGCTTCAAGCGCTGCCCGGACAGCCAGGATGTGGCCCGCCGTCTCGTGAGGGAGCCGCAGCTTGATCCTGTACGCATCACATGACCCATTACATACCAGGGTGTTGATGGGCTTTGTTGCCAATTGGTGATTGGTGAATTCAATACTCAATCACAACACAGGGGAGTTTTGTGGACTTTTTAACGAATAATCCCCCTACTACGGTAAACAATTGGCATACAGAGGGGATTTCGAATCTAAAATGGTGCACCACTACCACTCAAGTGCTTGCAATTCAAAAGAAAGGAGCATTAGGCACATATCAAGCCCCCCAAACAAAAAAATGGGGGACACGCCAAACTCGTCTTCCTTCACACTGAAACGTTTTGATGCTCATGGACGACTTAAGTCATTCTTGGCATTTAAAGAGAAAGTAAGCCATTTTAGACTAAGAAGGACAAACTTTGGAGTTCAGCATTAAGTATGCTCGTGGTGCTGCTGTACTTTACAGTTCAATAGATACATTTTCAAAACGGGAATGTGAGGCTTTGTCAAGCGCTTTGGTGTAGATTAAGTGCTATAAAAGTGTATTATATTTACCAATTTGATCTTTGTGTTTCATCTGCTGGAGTATGTTTTTTCAGAAATGTGCAAAAGATATAAATCAATCCGGAACACATTCGGCGACGTCAACACAACGAGCAAATCGTCCTTTGAGTTCTAATATGTCTATATAGCTGAGCCCATTCTGACACATTCTTTGAGCAACCATGTTTCACTTTGAAGATTCAGCATTATCTTCACATTTCAAATTTTAAATGCACAAAAAAAAAAAAAAAGATCAAGATAAAAATATATTACTCATAATTTATTTCCCAAGGGACTGGGAGCCACAGCGGAAGGATTAAAGAGCTACACGCGGCTCCGAAGTCACGGGTTCCTGGCCCTGACATAGTAGCGGACTTCTATTGACTACATGTTCCTACAGCACTATAAACTGGCTATGTAGAGGCAAGCTAGGGAGCCGCTCTGTCTCTCACCAGTCATCCAGCTCGACCACGTCTCCGTTGGAGGAGACCTTCTTGCAGGCGAAGAGCAGAAGCTGCAGCGCGCTGACCAACGTCATCCCTTTGGCGGAGATGGCTCGAGTGCGGATCTGACAAGGGCGCCACGTCATTCAGGAGCACACGTAATGCGAACGCTACACGCTGAGAGAAGCCTCACCTTCTCACTGAAGACGAAGAAAGGTGAAGGGTAGACGAGGTCGTGGCTTGTGAAAGGACAGTTGACGGAGGATTTGTGGATGAGTGCGTTTCGTCCCTCGGTGGTGAGGATCTTCCTCTTCTCCTTGTGGAAGCAAACGTTGGGATACGCGCCATACGTCAGCAGAGACACCACCACGTCCAAGTTGTTGTCTGGTCCCATTGCCGTGAACATCTGCGTCATCAGACACTCTGACACCACACATGCACACACACAGGTAAATACGCCGTGCCCAAATTAGGATTGAGATACTCCATTGGCATAAAGAATCCTCATAAATACAAATTAATACCCGTACCATGGCAAAAACCTAATACATCAGTAAAAGCTGAGTCCTGTATTTTCATTTTCGGCAACCAGGCACGGCGGTACTTTATCAATAGCAGAATGGCATGCAAACCGAACCAACTACCTTCAGGAAATCCAGAGTTGACCAGAATCTCCTTCAGCTGGACTTTGGCCTCCCAGGTCATCCGCAGGGTAGCCATGTTGAGACGTTTGTGTTCACAGAAACGGCATTCCGCCTCCTCGCCGTTAATCCTGAAACGGAGTAAGGGGAAGTACCATGAGCGGCGTGTTGTCGAGGGCAGCCGCCAGTGACGTCACACCCACCTGACTTCGTCCCAGGCCTGGAAGACGCACAAGAGTGCCACGTGGTCCGAGAAGCGGCTGCCGGCGAAGTTTCTGTGGACAAACCCCAGGCGCTTTCCCTCGCTGATGAACGGTTCTTGGAAGCAGGTCGCCGCCGAGATGGTGCACATGGCGTCTCCCACGCTAGACGCAATCACACGCGCGCACACATCAAGACAGGAATAAAATGGCCAGCAACAGGAAGTGGAGGAAACTGACCCAAATATGCAGCCCATGATCATCATCTTCCCCAGACGGGGCTCGATAGGCAAACGGGCCAGGATCCGTCCCAGCGGAGTCAGCTCATCGTTCGAGTCCAGCGCATCCAGTTCTGTGCACAAACACGTGATTCTTTTGTGGCTGTGACCGCGTGCATGACAACATATGTGCGGGCTCTCACCTCTGAGCGTGTGCTCAGCCTCAATGACAGCATCCAATGGCGGCGGCTCGATAGCTTTCGACAGGAAGTGACCGATGGCGCCGAGCCTCAGCAACTTAATGCTCAGGGCGACTTCATGCAGAGGAGTCCTAAAGATCTCGGGAGTCATATGGGTCTCCAGTCTACAAACGCACACACACAGTTCAGTTATGGGGGAATAGTCATCATAGTGGACGCGGTTATACCTTTCAAAACGCGCGCGACTGCAGAGGTGAAAACTGAATCCGGCTCGGACTCGGCCAGCCCTCCCTTTCCTCTGCTCTAGGTTGGTTTTGGAGGCCCACACGGTGGCGTAGTTAGTCATATTGTTGTGAGATGTGAACAGTTTCACCTTCTGCCTGCACACACAGAAACATACACACACGGACGGCATCACAACATGGACTAGAGAATCATTTAGTCTTTGATTCCCAACACGACGACTGTAAAAGAATACATTATGGGTGTTCTTTTGGCACTATATAGGGCCACCTGTAATCACAAGACATTGTAGAAGCTCAACTGAACGGCCACCTTCTCCATATAAGGTGCTAAATAGTAAGTGGATAAGCACTGATTACCCCCATGGACTGTCATGGAGGGGCAAGACAGAACTTACTTGCAGGAGTCTATGACGTAGACCACGTCATTGATGGTGATGCTGGTCTCCGCGATGTTGGTGGACAAAATTACCTGCAGGGACAAGACAAGCGTGAACATTATGCACGGCCACCACATGCCGATCGCGTCTAACCACGAGTGCAGACGCAGTGACTACGGTGTTGAGATAAAACCTCAGACCTCAGTCAAATTTGCTCAATTTCATTTTCATTTTCTTCACAGATGGATATGCGTGTTTGACAACCTATTGACCATTTTAAAGTGTCTTCTTCTTTGAGGTGTCGTTTACAAGTGTCAGTAGTCTGTGGGGCCTTCGTAGCTGTGTGTCTTCAGCAGAACAGTTATGTGAAAGTCCGGGTCTGCTGCTGAGGTTATCCATGGGGAATAGATAGAGGACAAAGAGGGGAGGGCCTGGCACAGAAACCTGAGGGACACCGCAAGTGACATTGTGGGTCTGTGACTTTGCATGTTGCCCAGAGCAACATACTCAGTTCTGTCAGTCAAATAAGAGGTGCGCCTGTTTCGGAGAGTCCAATGGTGTGTTGCAGCGGTGAGGAGGAAGTGGTGGTTAACTGTGGCAAAGGCTGCCGTTAGCTCCAGGCGAATGAGTAGCGATGGGGAGCCAGGGCCGAAGCAGGGCTATTTCTATGCTATGGTCAGGGCGGAACCCCTGGAAAATACTGACCGAACCACTAACGGAATCAGTTTCATCAAAGTTGGGGAGTATTTCATCAATCCCTCTCATGTGAAAATTCTACAAAGACAACAGCCACTTGTCTCGCTGTTCGCAAGATGCCAGACACTGTGCTGCCACCCGATGTGATGTCACCAACCTTCCTGATGTTTTCCGGCACAGGCTCAAACACGAGCCTTTGCTCCTCTCGGGGTATCTGGGAGTGAAGTGGGAGGATCCGATAACGGCTTCTGTCTGTAAACAAAGGAGAGGAGCATAATCACACGTCAACAAAACTACGATTGACGACTTCCCACGCTGCCGTGTGACCTTTACTTACTGAAGTGGGGGTTGTACTCCAGGTGGCGCTGCATGGCGTAAATGAGATTCCAGCCGGGCAAGAAGATGAGGACAGCCCCCGAAACCTGCAGCGTCTCAATGTACTTGAGGAGAGCCTCCACCAGCTCAAAGGACATCTCCTTCTCGTTCAACTGCGCCATGGAGCGCTTGGTATCCACCGAGTAATCGGGCCCGCAAATCACGTTACAGTTGACCTGCAAGGTCATTGGCGGTTCGGCGTCAGCCGTGCGGTGGCGAGGTGGCCGCTGGCGCACGTGGGCATACTTACGTCGTCGTCTCCGCCGCCTTCCTCATCTTTGTCTCTTTTCTTGCGCTCTAGCGGAGGTGGCACAAAGTTGGTCATCTGGATGCAGTCCTCCAGGAAGTACTCTGTACAGTGGACAACACAATAAAACCCCAGGCTGGGGTTACACCAGCCTTAACTTGAGCAGTTAAGGACTTACGCACATGAGGATGTGCTTTGAACTATGGAAGCTGCTCTAATTAATTGATTTTTATTTTATTTTTAATCGTTCTGATAAATCGTCGAATGGCTCCCCCCTACCTTGCACGGAGAAGGTGCGTCCGAACACCTCGATGATGGGGCAGTTGAAGAAATACTCTCGGAACATGGTGGTGTCGATAGTAGCTGACATGAGGATGACGCGGATCTGCGGGAAGGCCTGGACCACATCCCTGAGGACCACCATCAGGAAATCCGTCTGTCGACGCACATTGGGACAAAAAGGTGAGCGAGGCAAAGCAGGGCACGGGGTCGCAAATGGCAGCGGCTCACGTTGATGTCTCTCTCGTGGATCTCATCCACAATGACGTGGCTGATTCCTCGAATTCCTGCCTCCAGTTTTCTCAGGAGTACGCCTGAAGGAGAAGGCAAACGTCATACCACGCCGCCCGAGTTGTAGAGGACGCCGCCCTACGTACCGATGGTGCAGAAAAGGATGCTGCCGTGGGGGCGGGGCAGGATGGACTCAAAGCGGACGCTGTAGCCGCAGCTCTGACCCAGATCTTCCGCCCTCTCCATGGCCACGCGTTCTGCCACCGACACAGCACTGATGCGTCTGGGCTGAACACAACAACAAAAGATGAAAAAGACTGAAAGAAAATTTCATTCTCAAAGTGTATTTTTTGAAATAAGATCAAGACAAGCTTTTTTAAACAAACTACTTCGAAAAGGAATATAAACACATTGCCACAAAACCCATTCTTAAGATTTCTTACATTGTCTACTACCTGGAGTGGTCGACAATGTGGTGGTAGACCACTCCAGGTATCGCGTGCATCTGGTGTTACCTGTGTGACCACGATGTTGCAGTCAGAGGCTTTGCCCGCCTTGATGAAGCGGTCCAGGATGTACTGAGGGACCTGAGTGGTCTTCCCGCAGCCAGTCGCTCCTCTGATGATCACGACGGAGTTGTTGTCCACCGCAGACATAATTTTTTCCTCAAATTGCTTGACGGGTAGCTGCTCGCGCTCGCTGAGCATCTGTGCACAAACGATGCGTGTTCATATATCCCTCTCAGACACAAGGTGAAATGTTAAAGAAATTGGGGGTGTGGGGGAGGGGGGGTTACAATATGTGTCATCCTTGTGCTATTCTACAGGTCGCCTCACCAGAAATGTTGCATTTGTGCCATCTCAGTAATGTTTTTCGGACAGGTAAGAGTTTCCACAACGAGCAGACCATACCAAAGAGTGTCCTGGACATGGGCTCAGAAGTCATTAAGTTGTACTGCTTTTCTCTAATTTGATGGAGTTTTGGACCAGATTTCTCTGTGTGATATCTCACAACCTTTTTGCACAGAGAACAGGAAGTACATTTGTCGCCAAATTCAAATAAGCCAATTATTTCAGAATGTGCGCTTTCCGTGACATTTTTGTTAAGTGCACTGCCTAGAGATTTGTCTTCTGTAAAACATGTGCCTTGTTGGTTAGGCCCAGGTACCTTGTGAAGGTCGTTGTCGTGCTCCAGCCGCTCCGTCATCTCATGCTGAAGGTCCATACTGATCTGCTCTGGAGTACACTGCAACAAACAGGAAGCGACATTATGGATCGAATCTGTGACAACAACCAGACAGCATTTCTTCTAATATCCTACTGTAGCGCGCTCAGTCCTCAATCATGAAAACAAATGCAAGGCGTATACATTTTCTCATGGATAGCAAATAAATGCTGTTACGATGCTCACGTCCAAAGAATTGTGTTAGTAGCACAAGGATATTAAGCTGTATGTCAGAGCTATAAAATATAAGTTCCAAAGTTTGCCTTGAAGCCGTTTCAGCATTTATTTGTTTCACACTCATTTTTATTCACAATTTAGAGCACGAGTTTGATGTCAAATAAGTGGGGTGAATTCTCTTATTAGTACATGGACCTGACGTAGGACATGGAGGATATCGAATCAACACTCAGCCGGTGGCTTACTCACAAAGGCCAGCGGCCCCTCGTCGATGTTGCTGCTGGTCCAGGGATTCCAGTTGACCTGTGGGGGCGACCACGGAACCACGCCCGCGCCAGTCTGCCGCTGAGACGGCTCAAACGCCGCCATCTTGGCTGGAACCAACGACACAGACTCGCCGGGGTTTTCGGGCTGGACAGGAAGTGGTCATTAGTAGCGCATAGAGGAAGATCGCCTATGGGGGGGGGTTTCCAGGTGACTCACAGGTGGAGGGATTTGTACTCCAAGCTCCTCGACGACGACGCTGAGCTGCTGTTGGAGGTCAGGAGAAACCAGCACATCAAAGACTTCCAGCTAGAGATGGAAACAACACGCACCACACACGCACAAGGTCAGAGTAGGAGTGGTTAAATGTAATCTCTAGTTCCAAATTGAAAAGTTGTCAAGATCAGCTGTCCTTTTTTTTAAACTAGCCACACTCAGTTTGTAGACATGCTAGAGTAACCAGTGCAAATCAGCGTGGACATAAACAGTCATACGAATTTTTTGTTTTTCTAAATTGTATTTCAAACTAAATGGCAACAAATGGAGCACTTTCTGCCCATGAAAGGCCCTGGCAGCCCTTGATAAGTGGTGACTGTGTGTTGGCGTACACTTTCTCCTTCCTTCTTCTTGGTGACTCCTGAGTAGGCCTCGAAAATGCCCAAGTGGTACAGCTGGCGCACCAGAGACAAGGCGCACGACTGGGCCGCCAGCTTCTTGTTGGAGCCGTGCTCACGCGCAGTCACGCCTGCAGGAAGCGCACACACATGTCACTGTCCGGCCTTGCCGTTTGACGAAGAACGCTTCAACACACAGCCCAAGGGAGAGCGTGAGGTCTTACGGCGGCCAAGTTGTCGGACGAACAGCTGCATCTCGGCAATGAAGCTCCTGCACGCACATGCGCAAACATTAATTTGAGTGTTATCTGCCAGACAAGCTGTCAGACCACTCACCTGACTGTGTTTACTTTTGTGTGTTTTTCTGCCGGACTTGAGCTGTAAAGGGCAGGCCTGTCGAGGGAATGGCCTGTCCAGGGGAGGTTGTCGAGGGGCGGGAGGAATGAGGGGGCGGGGGCGGCCGGCGGGCTCAGCGTCATCAGAACAGATCTCAAAACGCCACCAGAACGCTTTAGCACTTCTAAAGCCATTCTCGTGTCTTCCCTTATGGTTCTGATGACGCCAGGCCGCTGACATCCATGACCTCACAGCCGTCCAGCAGAAAAACACACGCTCGCTAGAGAGGTCAAAGGTCACCAGAAGCGGACGAGTAGCAACGCTGGATCAGAACTGGGGCCGGTCCACCGTGGTTCTTAAAGAACTTCAGTGAGAACCTGAAGGACCACGTGAGGCCCCAAAGATGTTTTCAGAGTGCGGATGCTACTCGTCCGTCTGGACTTTGCGCTCGGATGTTCCACTGCAGACCTGTTGTGGTCCGGCCCCACTTGGCTGTATTTATAGTCTGCGCTGGTCTTCTCCTTCTGGAAGAACTGGTTGAGACGGGCTTTGGCGTTCTCCAGAGTCCAGTTGCCATGAAGACTGGCATTCAGGTCCACCTCCTCTGACTCTAGAGTCTGCGGGTGACAAAGAAGCTGAGCAGACAGCTCAGCTCGTCTTGTTGCCGTCACAGTGGAGCAAGTGAGCGTCATCCTACCGCCTGAGCTTCCTGTTCATCCCGCCTGGCGTAGTACTCCTTCAGGTTGGCGCCGCGCTCCCAAACAGCTCCAGGTGCAGGTCCAGGTCCTCCGCCAGCACCTGAGAAGCCCCCTTCAGGTATCCCTGGTGCTGAACTGGCCTCTATCTCATCTGCAATGCACACACAAAACGTGCTAGAGACTACTTGGGCTGGCTCATACAGTGGAACAGCCTTCAAAGAATATTTACTTGCAAATTTTCTGAGTTGTAGAGGTGCAACAATTAATCAAACACTATTTTGATCATCAATTCCTGGTTTAGGGTCGTTGACCAATTTGTCAAAAGGCTCAAATGTAAACATCCTGCGACTTGCATCATCACTTTGAAAGCAGACTTAATTTCTTTGTGTTCTTTCAAAATAAGACATTTGCAAACATCTGCCTTTACCTCGGAAATCTACGATCAAAAATTATGCCGATTTGCTGACGGTTGTTAAAACGTCAGTTTATGAGTTGTTACTCTAACATTAAATTTGAATGAAATTTAGGCAATGTTTACTTTGTTTCTGAACGTCATTTGATTCAAATGACAAAGGCACAACATGATGGCATTATCATTACTACCTTGTTCCGCCTTTACCACCAGGTGAGGAGGCAGTGGCCCACCGGACGGCAGATTTCCAAACAAGGCCTTGGCTCCTACGTCAGCCTGATCACTACCTGGCATGTCCCCGTGCCTGGCCATGCCCACCTGCCGGGAGAAAAAAAAACATTTACATACAGAATATTAACGTTTTTTTGTCACACATGGTGTGCCGCCACGTTACTCACCCCAAGCGCTGGCACCTCAGCGGCACTCATTTCTCCCATTCGAACCAGAAAGTTGACAAAGTCCCGAGCGGCGTTGGACTGAGCATCCTTCTTGTTAGTGGAGTTGCCCATGCCGGTGTAGTTGAAGCCGTCCACACGCACCTGCGGCAGATGCACACGCCACATATGAGTAGAGCATGCAGTGAGGATAGAGTCTGTCCTGGTTTGAGTGTCTGTGTCAGTAACATCCGTCTGTCGATGAACACACCTCGCACATGAATCGGTTTTTGGTGCCAGCGGCTCGGATGTCATAGTTGGGGGTTAACTTTTTTTTGCCACACCAGGCATAAAGGAAGTTCTTGATGTCCGCCATGGCAAACCAGAGGGAGCGTCCTCTCCTTGTGCAGCAACACTGCCCAAGCACAAAACAAACAACGACTTTATTTTCATCACTTTGTGTTGAAGTGAAAGGTTGAACAACACCATAACAAAGAATTCAATTCAAATTGCATTACTATTGTAAGCTTTTGTTGAAATGAATTTTTTTTTTTTTTTTTTATCCCCGTGCATTGTTGTTAATGTGTTGTGACCGGATTTGACGGTGACGTGTTCAAAGTAGAAATGAGGACATTTCACTAGTGGGAGGGGGGAAGAATGTAAGCTTTTGTTGAATTGTTAATTATTGTCATTTTATATTGAAACATTATATTCTTTTATGTTGGTTACTTTAATTGTGTTCTGTTTAATACGTCCTGAAATGTTCTTATGTTGCTTGCATGTGATTGGTGAAGAAAGCAGGAAGGAGGGGTCGTGACCGGAAGGGGGAGTGTTCTCTAGAGAGTAAGGAGGTAGCCGTTAAAGAAATAAAAAAAAAAAAAGAGTAGAGCTGTGTTCAAACGAAGTCGTCCTCTGCTTTTTGTCCATTCTGAACGTAGAGCAAATCCATCTAAAACCTACGAACCCCTCGACTTACACTATTAGTAGCTTTATGCTCCTTCATTGCAGATCCTAACAATCTCGATTAAACACACAATAATAGTCGGAAAAATATAACTGTCGATGGGAGGCTTTGGTGCGACTGGCGAGCGCCTTGAGCCAAAACGTACTCGTCAACGGGGGAGTGAACGTCCTACGAAATTGGATGCTAATGTCTGACCAAATACACCAAACAGATAGAAGGGACATTAACTACGGTAAACAGGCAAGAATGACAAGATCCGCTAAGGCAATTTAGCGCCACCTAATGCGTCCATTGGTCGCAGCAGCACTTGAACAACTAAATGAACACCACAGATATAAATGGCAATGGCACTCATGGACGCACACTGGAAAATGCACAAAATACTTTCAAAAAAAAACTTTCGACGTGTCGTACATCTCTTGACAGTGCGCCACAAGAATTGCTTCACAACCTGCTCGTCGCGCGGGTCACTCTGTCTCTTCTTGCTCGAATGCTAAGCCAAGAGTCAGTTGTCATCTACCTACGAATTGTAAGAACAGCAAGCTAGCACCTTGGCTTTCTTTGCAATTGTGTTTCATTTGATAGTTTTAGCTGCGACCATAACACATCCAAACATGTCCTGCTCTCACCCATTTCCACACCTTTGGCATGCAATTCCTGAATTGAATTGACGCGCTTCGAACGACTTCAATGAATGAGCTCAAACAAAATAATTATAGCGGGTTAGTCCCTTTGCAGATCGCCTGCACCGCGCGACTCTTTGCTGCGTGTCCCGTCTACTGTCCATCGTTGAACGTCACGGGCGAGCTAGAAGCTTGTTTCCAAAGGGTTTATCACTCACGTTTAGTGCTGCTCCTGCGCGTAAAGATCAAATGTGGAGCAGGTGAGTACAATATTGTCGCCCAAGCTCATTCGGTCTCTCCCGATGCTGCTGATGCTCTCGTCTTCTTCGGCTTCGTCTTGATTTCACGGGCATGTTTCGTGCATTGCTGCCATCTACTGGTTGGATGCTCATGATGATGATCACGTACACGTCAGAGGCCAACTGTTTAATGGTGCAGTGCTCAAACATTTTACACCAAGAAACACCTAAAAAGGTTTGATACCCAAAGAGCTACCATTATATAAAAAAAAACATTCAAATATCAAAGCCAACGTTTTTTTCTCCTGTAAAATGTATTGCATATTTTTGTTAGCCACTGTAATATGATGCAGTTTGACCAATGACTTGGAGAATGTAAAAAAAAAATAACTGTACTTCAGTAATGATTTAGTTCAAAGGAATTGCTTAAATGAAAAGCTGAATAAAAATGTTCCCGAAATAAACATTTGAAAACGTTTCTAAATGATTAAAGGGCTAGCCCCTGTAGGTTGTGCATTCCACTGCTTCTTTCAGCCGCGTATGCCGGCCACTGCAATAGATAGTTGTCCATCACGCAATGGGTATTTGTTTGTCTGCCATGTTGGAAGTTCAGATTGGGGCTGGAGATGGGAATATCAGTACACTTGTGCATTCTTGTTTCTTGTCTTTGTTCAATGTGCTTGTGTTGGTATCAGATTCACGATGCTAACCTTTTCATGCCGATGTCTTGCTGTTTTTAGTGGCAGGTGGCTTTCTTGGTTTGTGCAGCAGCACACCCTGGTGTTGTGGAGGAAAAGTTGACACAGATGTGACAGGAACCTCCGTACGATTCACCTGCTCGTCAAGGTGAGCTCTTCCCCCTCCTCACGTGGTCTCCATAGCGATGAGAAACATGATACAACTTCTGGACACCTGAGTCCACCAACTGAATGTTTCATGGACTCACACGCTACCACAAGCAGGACCAGGAAACACCACCAGAACCTGAACCGGGCTCACAGGTACCACTCTTCTCTCCTGATCGCTTGGCTTTTCTTTTCATCCTCGCTTCTGTTCTGCTCAGTCCTCTTCACTTTGAGTCTCTTGTCTTGTCTTCTGTTCTCCTGTCAGTTCTGCTCTCTTCTATTTTCTTCTCATCCTCTTGTCCTCTGCACACTTGTTTTGTCTTTTCCTCACATCTCCTTTCTGGTTCTTTTCAGTTCTCTCCCATTCGCTTGTCTTCTCTTCTCCTTTCTTGTCTTCTGTTCTCCTGTCTTCTTCTCTTCTCTCATGTTGTCTTGTCTTTTCTGACGATACGAGTGTTTTGTGGCGGTCAGGTGATGGTGTCAGGATGTCGGATGGCAGGCAGCGAGCCATGTCGGCATCGGGCGAGTCTCTGTACGCGCTCCTGGGTCTGGAACCGGGATGCAGCCATGATGACGTAAAGAAGTCGTACAGGTGAGAGCCACGCCCACTCCGGTGGTTATGCTGCATGTGAGGCCGGTGTGTGTGTCTGTATTTGTGTCACCTGCTGTGTGTGCGCATATGCTTGCATTGACAGGAAGTTAGCGCTCCGTTACCATCCAGACAAGAACCCGGACAACCCCGAGGCAGTGGAGAAGTTCAAGGAGGTGAACGCGGCTCACGCCGTCCTGTCCGACCACGGCAAGAGGAACATCTACGATGCTTACGGTTCCCTGGGGCTCTATGTGGCTCAGCAGTTCGGAGAAGACAATGTCAATGCCTACTTCATGCTCACCACCTGGTGGGCCAAAGTCAGTCGGGGCTGCCGCGGGTAGCCATCTTGGCACTGACGCTACTGGGAGTGATGGCGTGGCCGTGTGGTGTTTGTCCAGGGTTTGTTTGTGCTCTGCGGGATCCTGACTGGATTTTATTGCTGCTGCTGTTTGTGCTGCTGCTGCGACTGCTGCTGCGGGCGCCTCAAGACCACGCCCCCCGCTGATGAGGAGGTGGAGACAACCTATGGCAACCTCCAGGAGGAGGAGGAGGAGCTACAGCATCTGCCCAATGGTGAGAAGTTAGGTCACTCTGTAAATCAGCTAAACATCCGGTTTTAAATTCCTCCATTTATCCATCCTTCATCCATCCTTTTTAATCATCTATTCCTCCATATTTAATCATCCATTCGTCCATATTCATCATTCGTTTATCCATGCATCCCTCCATCTACACACACACACACGGGTACCGTCATGACTTGCCGTGTCATGTCAAAGCAGAAGTGGTTTTTCACCCATTGACTCGTTTGTGTGCGCAGACGTGAATGCACCTGTCGTTCAGCAGCCGACCAATGCTTGCGAGAAAACGCAACTCATCTCAGACGGACGCCGCAGATATGGAGACACCTACACATGATAATGTCATCAACATGTCCGTCACCATGACGACTGTCACCAACTCAGCTGCTTCTTCTATGTTGGGAATCCTGTATTTACTGGCCTTTATAGAAATCTGGCCGATTTCTAAGCGTATGGTGGACCTGGATAGGTCTTCTACGTTTTCATTGATAGTCGTTAGGGAATAGGGAATGGGTAAATTATTCCTTTATTTATTTTTCCGGACTCCCCCAACACTATTTACAGTGATTTTCAGTGGATTAACTATCTCAGTCCACCATCTTAGAATTCTGTAATTGTGCTTAGCGAGTCGGAAATGAGTCAATGATTCCCAACCCAGCCTTTATGGGTTTTTTTTTCCTTTTGCTCACGAGACTTTGGTTTCAATGTATTCAATAAAGCTGTTGAAGAAACAAAATATGTAGACTGTGCGAGTAAACAACAGGGGTCACGCTCCTGTGGTCACACTGTGAAAGCCATAAAAAATAAGACATGGTGTGCCTGGGCGCCATCTTGTCAGCCTGCTTGACCTCATGTCACCTTGCAACACAAAACAATTTCTCTGTTCCAAATTAGACCATATGGAAGGGGTACTTTTCGCAGAAACCTCACAATGGATACATCTCCAGTTAGTCTGAGATGATCATCAATTGCATGGGCCCAGGCTGTCAGAATATTTTTATTCACTGACCTTTTCAAAAAAACGTCATCATGTTATGCTAGATTTAGTTGTGTATATGCTATGGCAGTATATGCTAGATTTAGTTGAATCCTGATGAGATCAATATTGGGTTTACCGACCCACCCCCGAACATGTCCTCTTTGTGGTTTGTTTGGGAACCCATTCATCCATTCACCTTGACCGGGACGAGATCAACAGCCTGCAGCCACACAGAGCAAACCATTCGGACAAAAAGGTACTGTACTTGAAAAGGATAAAAATTGATCAAGTCTAATTCTGATTCAGATTCAGAAAACTTTATTTCTGAATCTGAATCTGAATTCTAATTCTGATTCAGATTCAGAAAACTTTATTTCTGAATCTGAATTCTGAATTCTAATTCTGATTCAGATTCAGATTCAGAAAACTTTATTTCTGAATCTGAATCTGAATTAGACTTGATCGATAATACAAGGCGATTTCAAGATTGGAAACCCTGGAGAAACAACACGGCGTCCATAAACGATGTGTCTTGGATTCAAGTGATCACACAGCAGTGTGCTAAGCAAGAATGGGGAGCAGACTTTGGGGTTCGACAGCTTTGCACAGTTCAGCAGCAGCCCCTCCTTCTCTCTCCCTCTCTTTCTCTCTCTCTCTCTACACACACACACACACACACACACACACACACACACACACACACACACACACTCTGCTCTGTCATGCCTCCCGTGACTTTAGACATATATGGGCATGTCGGCATGGCAACAGTTGACGTGCTTGCATGTGCGCGTGCGTGTGTCTAAAAACAGACTCAAATGTGACACACTCTTCTTCTTGCTTGACTCCTTCATTGTCCTCCACAGCGTCCCTGGTCTCCACAGTTCCGTGGTCTTCGCAAGGTACTGATCCCAACAGTGTCCTGACCTCCACAGTGTCTCGGTCGCCACAGTGTCCTGACGTCTACAGAGTCCTGTTAGTTGACAGTGGTCTGGTATTTGGCAAGGTCCTGGCGTGGGGGGGCCATGGAGAGTCTGGAGAAGCAACTGATCTGTCCCATCTGCTTGGAGATGTTTTCCAAACCCGTGGTCATCCTACCATGTCAACACAATCTGTGTCGCAAGTGTGCCAGTGACGTCTTCCAGGTGCGTGACATGCAATGGACACAGTTGTCCTGTTTGGCTGAAAAGTAAACAATGGCACATGCTAGCGTTTCAGCAGTAGTGTAGTGGTTCACGTAGCACATTTTATTGATAGCTGATAAGTCGATTAGTATATTATCATTAATGGTGGACGGTCAGGGACAGCCTGGCCTTCTTAGTTGGCCGCATAGACATGTAGAACCTTGATCCTAATATTTGTTTGATGAAACTGTAGCTCTGCCCCTGAGGATGTCAAGACAATGAATAAACGAGAGAGATGATGATGGTTGTCATGACTCATGAAATCTCCTAACCTCCACTGGTCCCCCTCACAGGCAGCCAACCCCTACCTGACGTCCAGGGTTGGCTCCACAGCTTCATCTGGCGGTCGCTTCCGCTGCCCGTCGTGTCGCCACGAGGTTCTTCTGGATCGCCACGGCGTCTATGGACTGCAGAGAAACCTACTGGTGGAGAACATCATTGACATGTACAAACAAGGAAGCGGCAGGTCCGAACAATCACAACCACACAAATGCACATTTGTTGGATATGGGGGGGGGATCCCTGGCCTCCAAAATTTATTCACACTGTCACATATGTCAGCAAGGTGGCGTCACTTCCTGCCGTGGCGGAGGAGCATCCCGTGTGCGAGCATCACGAGAAGGAGAAGATCAACATCTATTGCCTGAGCTGCGGCGTGCCCACCTGTTCCCTCTGCAAAGTTTTCGGCACCCACAAAGACTGCCAGGTGGCGCAACTCGACGTCGTCTTCTCCAAACAGAAGGTACAGAGGTCCCGTCAACTCTGCCCGCCTCAACGGCAGATTCTTTTTTGCACTCACAGACGCATCTCATGAGATACACATTCTGGTTAAGATGCAACAACGGTGGTATGATAACCTTAATTTAGCTAACTTTGTGGGTAATACTGCAAGTACACAATGTGAATTCCTTTTCACAAACAACAAAGAAGTCTCTGTCCTTAACTATTTTTTTGTATTTTTCTGATTTGGACCTGATTTATTCAGGTAAGCCCAATGAGGGCCGATTCTCTTTTGCAATGCCGACCTGGCTGCAGAGAGCAAAGTGAAACTAATCGAAACAAAAGCAAGTCCAAATAAATAAATCATACAATAAACTGTATAATGAATGGCACACAGAATAGAAAATAAGAATACAATCTTAAAAGAATACCGATAATAACATTTTCCAATCGGAAGACATTCAAACTGGCGTGATGCGGATGAAACCCATCCGCAAGTCTCTAGACAGAAATCTTCCCCATCGTGAGAGAGAAAAAGACTCATACACACAAATAGGAAATGGAAACACTCCGACTCAATATCACTCACTAGGCCACTCCCCTTAGAGGACATCAACAAATGTACAGACAGTAACTACACTTCCTAAGACCAGTTCATTCCTTGACCTTCTCTTTTTGGAAAGTTGTAAACAGTACAGTGATGAAAAATTAATCATTCTTTGTGTGTTTGTCATCAGGCCGAGCTGAGCGAGAGCATCGCGCTGCTTGTCGGCGCCAATGAAAGGATTCAGGCCGTCATGGGGCAGTTGGATGACACGTGTCGTGCGGTGGATGTCAGTTCATGTCTGTGGCGCCGTACCTAACCCTTCACCAGCATTGGGATAAAGCGGAAGTCTCGGTTGGTCGTGTTTCTAGGAGAATGGTCGCCGACAAAAATCCAAGGTGTGCGAGTCGTTCGACCACCTCTTCGCCGTCCTGGAGGAGCGAAAAGGCGAGCTAAACGCCCGCATTGTTGCCGAGCAGCAGGAAAAACTGGACTACATCACAGGTCTCCGGAGGAAGTATGGTCAACATCTGGAGGACGCCGCCAAACTCCTGGAGAACGCCATCAAGACCATGGACCACGGCGAGATGGCCGTCTTTCTTCAGGTCAGCCTCAACACGCAATCGGAAGTTGCTCGGCTTTAGCCAGCCCTTGCAAATCTTTGATTTTAATGGTCCCATACCATCTAAATGCAATTTTCCAAACTGTTTCATGTATAACAAAGGCCAAAATGATTCCCTGACATTTTTTAAAATTTGTCATCCATACTCGTTGTTTCCATGCAAAAGCATTGGAAAGGCGAAAGGGTCGCAACACGAGCCTGTTGAAATTCACCCTTGTTGTTGTTGTTCGTCACTCATGATTAAAATACTCAACGACAACACACCTGTAGCTTATGTACAGGTGAAACTTTGCAACAGCATCTTGGAGGAGTAGAGGAATAAACTGCTTCGACTGATGTAGGAAGAAGCCTCCAAAGCTTTGACTTACCTGAATTGTGCTGTGCTCTGGGATTTCGTGGAGGACAATTTAACAGATTCAGAAATCAATGAAATTGGAATTGTGGAATGGGACCTATAAGTTATTTTTGTTAAGTCTTGTTGCAAAGACAATATTATTGTCTTGGAAATTGATGGAAAATCATTCTTTTGCTCTTAGGACAGCAAGCCACTGCTGCAAAAGTGAGTCCCAGTCAACACGCTCATTTTCGGATGATGTTTTCGGGCGACGTGCCGCTAAAATTGAGGTTGGTCGTGTGTGCAGAATTGCGGATGGCAGCGACACGTCGAAACTGGAAAAAGTCCAGTCGGGATATGAGAAGATGGAGCACTTTCGTGCGAACTTTGAGCGCCAGAAGAGGGCGCTGATGGCTGTTAATTTCATCAAAAGTAACAAGCTTGTCCTGAACACATTGTACACGAATTGCTGCGGCTAGTTTCTGCTCCAGCATGTCAACAATTGTTAGCATGTGGAACAACAAACATTTGACAACAATGTCCGCTGCTACAGTGTGCTTTAGCATGTCATCATTCGTTCGCATGTCTTCAGGTGTTAACAGGTTAGCTGCGAGCTAACTGTCGATTAAAGTGCAAGCACACTGTCTCCTAGTGAATGGCGACGATGCCGGCGACAAAGAGGACAAAACTGCGGAGGTCAGCGGTTCGAAAGTAAACGGAGCAATGCCGGCACCCTCTGCCATTCTTCACCACCCTGCTTCAAAGTTACTCTTTGAGGACCCGCCCCCTATGACGATAGACACCAAACCTCCACCAACAGACAGCCGGGCCCCGCCCCCTCCGGCCCCACCTGCTTCTAACCCCGCCCCAGAGGTATGACATCCTGCCCTGGATTGGTTGATTAGTCTTCGTGGTCCTCATCCTCTCCCTGCTTTCCTTCTTGTGCGGTGCAGGCAGCTTCTGCTCGAGCCGTCGACGCTGATGACGAAAACAAACACATTTTCTCCTTCAGCTGGCTCAACCACTAGTAACTGCTTTGTCTACGTCTTCGACCTCATCCTCTTTCTGTAGCTTTTCCCCATCCGTGTAGCTTGTCATCAACATTGTTTGAAAGTGAAGCTAATAAATATGACACTCGTGGGAAAATATTTGTGCTCTTATCTTTCAAGGCTCACAGAATATTGTGTTTTATCATTATATACACACAGAAACTAACAAACGAAACATTGCGCTCTCTTCTTTCACCACACAAAAATAAGGTACTTTCTACCTTTTTACATTTTATAATAATAGCTAACAACGGGGAAGCACTCCCGCATCGAATGTTTAAAAATGCTTTATTATCACATCTCAAATCGCCCGTACAAATCTTGACCGTTTAAACATTGTCGACGGGAATACAAAAACAAGAAAGTTTTTTTGTACAGTGTTTGCGTGTGTGTAATCGGAGTGCGGGTGTTGTCGCTAAATACAAGAGTTGACTTTATTCAAGAGAAGTCCAAATGTTTGTTCAAGGTCAAGGTTTATTTTGTTTCAAATACACTAAACACTGACCAAAGTGTTGTACATGTTAAAGATAACACTATGAAAAAAAACCAATAGAGAAAAAACAAAAGCAATAAGATGCAAATGTCCAGCTGAGCCCGTGTTTAATGACAGTGGATGCAAATACAGTACTGTAAATGAATGTTCAGACAGGGGGAGGGAAGTCCGGACTCTCTAGAGCCGTATCCTATCAGTTTTACATGTTTCCCCCCTCCAACACAACCGATTCAAATGAACAGGATCACTTTCAGGCTTCTTCACAGCTTGCAGATGAGTTGATCATTTGAATCAGGTGTGTGCAGGAGGGACACGTCTAAAATAGGTAGGACAGCAACCCTTGAGGAAGGAGCTGGACATCCCAGACTTAATTTGTATTTCCTCCCTCTATTTCACTCATACAAACAGGGTTTCAAAAACTTTGTTTGGAAGCCATCTATTTGTGAGTGCTTCTGCTTCCTCATCTATTCCAAAACCTTCAATATTGAACGCTCATAAAACAGAAAATACCACATAATCCCTCATATTCCAGGTCTTTTGTCTTCATTAGCATATTATATACAGTATATGCTGTGTGGTTGTAGAAACATTGCACTGGTAGCTGTCTGCGTGGGATGCTGAAAGCCCTTTGGACATTTTCACACATATTTTGTAACACTTGAAAATGTAAACACTTGTGGGAATGTATAGAAATTGTGTATATCATGTTGAGATTTTTGTTTCTTACCTTGTTAAATCATATTGATAGCACGAATAACCACACATTAATTTATCATCAATCATTATTAATCTGAATCAAACTGGTCGCCCTTCTCATTGATCGGTACTCAATGAGATCTCAGTATTGAACATTTGACAAAGTTGTACTTGACTTTAATGACCCTGTGTGACGGTGTTTTGATAGACTGAGGAGCAACTTGGAAATAATCCCTCGCCTTTGTTCTGTTTTGATCCTTGGTGATATCTGACTTTATATGGGGAAATTCTAATTGGTTCCATTTTGTGCTATCGCCGAATGCAGTCTGTCAAGTTAAGAGCGCGGTGACGGAACATCTTTTTAGGCAGCTGTGGAGTTCCTCCACGCCGGCAGGGGGCGTTGAATACAGAGAGACGAAAGCCGTGGTGACATCCGAGGGGTTGATTTCACGCAACATTCTCGTCTACTCTCGCCTTGTCCACGGTTGTAGTTTGTACTTTGATACTTTGATGTGCCGGCGGCTCGGAGAGCGGAAGCCGGATAGGACAGCCCGGAGGCCGGAGAGCCGGGAGGCCAGCAGGCGGGCAGGGAGGCTGAGGCATGCAAGCGCAGGCGGCCGGTGGGTTTCCCCGCATCGGGGAGATGGCACTCGAATGCGAAGGTCCGAGGTCCCGGAGGTCCGAGGTCCCACTGGTCCTCGGGATGGCCGACGCTGTCATCGGTCTTACCGGACTGGAGCCTCCAAGCGAGCGGCCGTCAACGGGTGTCTTCGTCGCGCAAGCCCTGCCGGTCGGCGCTCGCCATGGGGCCCAAAAGTTGCCTTTTTGTTGAAATGAAAAGGAAACAAGTTCCAAAGTGCTGCGAGGGCCCTCGAGCGGGTATGGAGTCGGTAGCGCGCGCTGCCTTTCTCCGCCTCGTCTTCATGTTTGGCCGCGGAGGTCCTCCCCCTGCGGCGCTGGGCGGAGTTTCATCCCGGACCAGACGCTCCTTTTGTCGGATCGCTTTCGACCTGACTCCCCGGGGCTTCGGGCACAAAGAAAGGCCACTTTGGATGCGAACGCGGCCACTGAATCACCACGCACTGTCGACGAGCGTGCAGAGTGGCCACCGGAACCGCGAGGTGAGTCCAAAGTGGACTTTTTGTCCACTCCGGAGCGTTTTGGGCCTGCTTGCTGCTAGGCGCCGTCTTGTCTTCTCTTCTCTTCATGGCGGCCTCTCTGTGAAGGCTTGTTGGCTCCAGCTTTGCCGCGCCTGGCGACTCTCACTCAGCCGCCGCCTGCACCGACGCGACCGCAAGCACCACCAGAACCGCAACCAGACGATATTTGAACGAAATATGAGCGATAGATAGACATTTTGCATATTTTTTTGTTCCTAATAAACGTGCCATCCCGCCTTTTCCCCTTCTTCTTTCGTGGCACACGTGATTCACTCCACATCGCGACCTTTTTTTTTTTAAAATGTGGTCTTCTTGACCCGTTTCCCTCTCGGTTTGCTTCTTTCGGTGTGTCCAAACAAAGGTTCGGGCGGCTTGTGTTGGTGCCAGCCAGCGGAGGCTGAGTGTTGCTGACTCCTGCCGGAGAGCACGCGCCATTTCCGGCCGTCCCGCCACCTGACTACGTCATCATTCGTTGCCAACATGGACATATTTTCGGCCGTGTTCGAATGTGCAGACTATTCCCTCTTTAGCGCACTCTTTGGGATTACGCCATTTCGTAGGGGTGTCCAAATGTCCAAGAGAATGTAGATGTGGGGGATCTCATAGTTACCCACAATGCACTTGGAAAAGTGAGCATCTTTGGTCACCCAACAGGTTTATATAGACCACAATGCAATGCGAACAGTAAAACAACATAGTGCACGTGCCAATATCGAAGCTAGACAGTAACTGACCATGGAAATACTTTGATTTATTTAATTATAAGAATATACAGCAAAGGAAATATGACAGTAAAAAGTTTGTATTCACAATAAGTAGTGAGAGATCTCGATGTGCCACTGCGTCATGACAGGTATTGCCAATCCGAATGAGCTGTCTCCTGTGTGGAATGGCCACTTCAACTTGTAGCCCGTGATAGTTCCTGAAATGTCCAGTCAATATCCCTTGGTTTTAGAAGGGTAACGATAAGGGAATGAACAACTATTTTCTTTTAACAAATGTTCACTCAACATTTTTGTTTGTGTGTCCGTGTGGTCAAGTGGAGGAGGTGGAGTTATCTGCACCAGACGCTGTGCCATGAACGGCAGCGGTGGCGTCTCTGCGCCTCCGAGTGGCAGACTGAAGATCATCACAGGTAAGCAACCGCATTTGTCCTGATGACAACGCAGATGTTTGTCACCGTGACGCCTGCGATTGTACACACATGCAGACGAGTGGCGTCAGGAGGATTGTCTGACACTTCTGGAGAGAATTCGCAACCTCCTTCCTGACAGCGACGCCATGAAGTACAAAACCACAGAGTCACACTTCGACTGGGACAAAGTCGGCTTTGGAAGCTTCACAGGAGAAATGTGTCGGCAGAAGTGGAGCAAAGTGTCCACTGAGGTAGGTCCTCTTCATCCTTGTTTTATTGTTGCTGTAGTTTATTCGTTTACTTTGCGATTATTACGTCCCCCCCCCCAACCCCCTTTAAATCAGGATGGTTACGTTGTGTAACATTGACCAATCCCGTGTTAAAGATAGCATCTCTCTTGCTCGCTCAATGTTGCCTTCTGTTCCTTTTAATTATTTAGGCGTGACTTTTAGTTTGGACTCAGCCTGCTGTCCTGATTTCGAGCAGCCCAAAACGGGCGGTCGGCACAGAATCACATACGGCTGTCACTCTATGATGTGTTCGCTTGTGTGTTCAGATTTTTGAAGTAATTCTGACGTCATTAAAAAAATAATAATCCCAAGGTCGCCCTTGCATCTTTGTCATCTTCAGGTGCGCAAGTACAGAACCATGACAGAGCTCATCCTGGATGCCATTGAGTTTGTGAAAAATCCTTACAAAGGCAAGAAGCTCAAGGTCAGTCTCAATTTGCTTTTTTGGAGGGGCTGGAACTAACCATCCTCTTAATAATCGATTCATCTGTCAATCAGATAATCTTTTCCCCCCAAATTGATAGTGCAGAAAAAGCACAAACATAAATTGACGATGAGTCACTTTCTGGTTTCAGAAAATCAGCAAAAACATTTTTTTTCCACGATAAAAGCCGATGTTTGCAAATGTCTTGGAAAAAAAAAGTCCAAATCCATTTCGCATCATGGATGTTGACACAAGACTGAGAAATTGTGTTGAAACTGTGAAATTTGATGTAGTTGAACAATTTGAACTTGATAAATCTCTCCAAAAGATTAGTTGATTATCAAAAGTGTTGTCAATCATTTTGCTTGATAATGTCAAATGTGCGGCATTCGACATCACTGTTGCCAAGTGGTTTGCACATCTGCACCACAGGTCCAGGCTTTAGGATTTGAATCTGGTCTCTAGGCTTCCTGTGTGGAGATCACATGTTTGCCAGAGTACCTGGGGAAAAAAAAACCTCTCCGGGCACTCCGGTTTCCTCCTACATTCAAAAAACATGTTCCTGTTGTGATTTGTGGCCTCGCACCAGACTCATCCCGATTTCCCCAAGAAGCCCTTGACGCCGTACTTCCGCTTTTTCATGGAGAAACGAGCGAAGTATGCCAAAATCCACCCGGAGATGAGCAACTTGGACCTGACCAAGATTCTGTCCAAGAAGTACAAGGAGCTGCCCGACAAGAAGAAGGTCAGCATGCATCCCAACCTCGCCAAGAAATCCCAACAAAATGCAACAGCCTGAGAAATAATGCGCATTGGTTTATTTTGTCGTTATAGCAAAAATACGTGGCAGAGTTCCAGAACGAGAAAGAAGCGTTTGAGAAGAACATGGCTCGATTCAAGTAAGGCAGAGGAAAAATGTGATGTTGCGCTGGCACTTGTTGACTGTTACCTTGCTGTCGCAGACATGATCATCCCGAGCTGATGGAGGAGAGGAAAAAGTCCGACCTACCCGAGAAACCCAAAACTCCTCAGCAGCTTTGGTACAACCATGAGAAGAAGACCTACATGAAGATGCACCCTGAGGTCAAGACTGGGATGAGCAATAGGGCCCGACCCATGTAGATTTTTTTAGACCGATGCCATTTCCGTATCACCCAGGGGAAAAAAAAATCCAATAATGTTTAATTGGCTGATTAATTTAAAAACAATATAATGAATGAAATAAAACTTCAGCCAATTACCATCATTTTTTTAAAATGGTTGGGCTCTAATTAGGACGATGCAGATGATGGTGATGATCAAGGTGCTGCTTTGTTTCCAGGTCAGTCCAAAGGAGCTGAAGGAGGTGTTGAGGAGACAATGGTCGCAGCTGTCAGACAAGCGAAGACTCAAGTGGATCAGCAAAGCTTTGGAGCTCCAGAAGGAATACGAGGTAATGCAACACAACAACAATAACAACAGCAACAAGAAGAAGAAGAGTGCTTTGACCCTTTGTGTGTGTGCGTGCATGTTCAGGACAGCATGCGAGCATATCACGAAGCTCACCCAGACGTCAGCTCAGACGATCACGTCCGCTCCGTCCTCACCAAAGCAGAAAGACAACTCAAGGACAAATTTGATGGACGGCCAACTAAACCCCCTCCGTGAGCTCCCCCCACTGTCATTGTTACTGTCATTTGCTTTCTCCATGGTAAAATGGATTAAAAATCTGTTGTTGTTACCCCCATGAGATTTTCTTTAGCAACCTCATTGGTTATGATGATTTTTTTTTGTTTGTTTGTTTTTTTGTGACAGTAACGGCTACTCGCTATATTGCGCCGAGCTGATGGTGAACATGAAGGATGTGCCAAGCACAGAGCGCATGGTTTTGTGCAGCAAACGCTGGAAGATGATGACCCAGAAGGAGAAGGACATGTTTCAGAAGCGCTGCGAGCAGGTTTGGAAGCGCCGCCCCACTCGCTGTTGCTTCAGCGGCCAATATAGTTGTTTGACCTTGCCGCTGGTGTTTTTCCTCAGAGGAAGAAGCAATATGACGTGGACCTGCAGCGGTTTCTGGAGGTAGGTCTCTCTCTCTCTAGCTTGCCTAGACAAACGGATGTCTGTGTACAGTGATCCCTCGCTATTTCGCAGTTCGTTTATCGCGGCCTCGGTGCATCGCGGTTTTTTAATATTTGTACATATTCATTAAAAAAAAAAAAAAGTGAAAATGCTGCAAAAAGCCCGCAAAAGGTCCGTGAGAGGCAGTGTAAGTCAGCAAAACAACAGCGAGTCACTTAGAGCAACATATACAGTACTACATGTATTTGTTTACTGTATTTTGTTATTCATACACGAACCTAACATGCATGTATACCATTAAATTTGGCCTTATAAATATTATTTATACTCATACACATGTACATATACCTATACGGTGGGGTTCGCTACTTCGCGGATTTTCGTCTATCGCGGGTGGTTTCGGTCCCCATTAACTGCGATAAACGAGGGATTACTGTATTCCTATTTTGAAGGGAAACCCAAATGTCATCGGTATACAACAAAAACAGGAATTGAGCTTGCCATGCCAATACTTTGGGGAGTGGAGTGTATCTAAATATGCATCATAGCTCTCCCTGGCATCTTTATCGAATTGATCAACCTTTTCTGGGGGGGGGGTGTCATTTGCCATTCATAAATTCCTGTCATCGCTGCACCCAAGCTCATTTCAAATGAAATTTCCACAAGAAGAGAACACGGTTCAGTAGCACAGGCAATGTTTGCTTGCGGTATCATAGTCATATTGTCATGAAAAATGGCAATGGTTTTGTTGTGATGTTCGATTGTTTGGGCGCATGTTTCGCAGAGCCTTCCTGAAGAGGAACGAGACCGAGTTGTAAGCGAAGAGAAACTGGGTGGAGCTCGGGTTCCAGTTGGTGCCGTCTCCAGTCCGCACAGGGCCAAGTCACCACCCGTCAAGGTCTACAACTTTGCTTTCCTTTCTATAGAGGACTTTGTTTTTGTGATCTCATCCTGGTTTGGTTTTGTTTATTGGAGTGGAAGCTTCTGGTGTGTTAGGATGGGAAAGCATGCGATCACATGACCCCAACATACTTGCCCCACCCTTAGGAGGATGAGCCTGAGCTTTGGGCCCCACAGGGTGCCAGGGAGCGGCGCGACTCCAAGAAGAGCGGCAAGCTTCCCGAGACCCCCAAGACAGCCGAGGAAATGTGGCAGCACAGTGTCGCCGGGGACTTTCTGAGCAAATGCAGAGTGCGTGCTCTCAACGGTTGATGGGGCAGTGGCATGGCTGCCTTTACAGTAAAAGCTTGTTTTTGTCTGGCGGCGCAGAGCGACCGCAGGCGAGCGCAAACGGCCATGGAGGACACGTGGAAGTCCATGGAGAAGAAGGAGAAGATCCCCTGGATAAAGAAGGCAGCCGAGGACCAGAAGAGATACGAGGTGCCTTGCCTTTAATTTGGTCACTTTAGATACGTACATAGTTCCCTAAAATGGCCACTCCAAATCATTTTTTTGTGGTCTCACCGTATCACAGATGTTTGGTTTTCCCACACAGACTCTTGCTGTAGACTTAGATACCAAAAAGTGATGCGACTAATGATTAGTTTCACAATCCATTTATCTGTATTATTTTTTTGATTGATGAATGAATTGGATGACAAATGCCATCCTTTTCTTCAAAAACGGACATTATTTTAAATTGTCTGTTTCAGAAAATGCCCAAACATGAATTCAGTATGATTCAATGACTGCCGTGGTCTGTAACGCCCGTCCAAAAACTTTCCGCAAAAATGATGATCATTGTTTTCCAAAGAGCACTAGGAAGGGCAGCCATGGCGTCACACCAGCTGATGATGTCACGCTTTGTCACATCACACAGAGGGAGCTGTTGGACAGGAGGCCGAATCAAAAGAAGCCCAAGTTTGACGGAGAACCAAAGAAACCTCCGGTGTGAGTGCACAGGAAGGGGGGAGGGGTCTGTCCCTCTTCAGTGCCGAGTCCCCGTCAACCCACCGGCCTTGTTGTCCAATAGGAGCGGCTATCAAATGTTCTCTCAGGAGCTCCTGACCAACGGGGAGCTGAACCACTTCAGCCTGAAGGAGCGAATGGTGGAGATTGGCAAACGCTGGCACACGCTGACTGCAAACCAGAAAGACGCCTACAAGAAACACGTGGACGCCACACAGGCGCGATACCGTGCGCTGCTGGAGGCGTGGCTTAAGGTACCGCAGACCCGTTTGGCCCGGTGAAGCTTGTTTGGCCGACCGACAGAGGAACCCATCAATAACCGCATGCTGCCGCTTAGTCTTTGTCTCCGCAGGATCGCGCCGCCTATAAGGAATTCTCCTCCTCGGTGAGTCGATAAATTCCCAACTTTGTCTTGCCACTTGTTTCATACATCCTCCTCAATGGTCTGATCTGTCGCGTTTCAAAGTTGCCCGTCTGCCCACACTCGTTCAACTTGTAAACTCTTCATCTTACACCCATTACCGGTGGCCACAAGCGCACCCCAGGGCTCTGTCATGGGGCTCCTTCTTTTTATCACATATCAGCATTTCTTGCCTCATAGATTGACCTGCTGAATTTCAATTCCTGGTTGAGGACAATTTTTGTTCAAGTCAACCGCAATAAAACTTTATTCAACCTTCTCAATTGCCATACACAATTTTCCCCGTTTTCCTCTCTGTTCTGCTCAAGTTTCAGAGTGTGGGTGTTGCCTTCAGGCTGTCATAATTAACTCTAAATACCATATAATAGAAAAAATTTTAATGAAAAGCAGCAGCGTAGTCTTTTTTTCCCCCTCAATTTGCAATTGGCTGAGGTTCTATGTACACTGTTCACTGTTTTGTTTGACCATGTCACAGAAGCGTCGCAATACGTCAAAAGCGAGCAGTAGCCCACCCCCTAAAGTGCTGGTAACGGCCAAGGGCAAATCGACGGCCTCCAAGATGGCGCCCCCTGCCGTGGCCAAGCGGGCGATGGCATACCGAGCCAAGGTAACGCTTGGCGGGTTAGCCATCAAGCTTACCCATCAATTGCTGACAGGTCGCTTGTGTTCACAGCAGGATGTGGTGTCCGACTCGGAAGACGATAAGAGCGACTCGTCGGATGACGACGATGACGAGGATGAGGAAGATGAGACATCTGGAAGCAGTGACAGCGAAGAAGAGGTAATCTTTCTGATGTTTCATAGACTTCTAATCATGACGTGACCAGGAAACATCTGGTAAAAATACTCGATACTTTTCCTACTTAAGTACATTTTAGAGCCTGTACTTTTTTTGCCAGAATCATTATTTGAATGTGTACTCGAGTACTTTTACAAAAGCAATTGCACTTTATGACTCAAGTATAGAATGCGAGTATGTTTTTCATCTCTTCTCAGCAAGACGATGATGAAGATCAGACGTCTTCTGACCAATCCAGTGACTCAGACTAGCTCCGGCTCCTCGTTGGGATGGGGCTGTTTGGATCAGACAGGTGGGTGGGGTTTGTACAGGAATGGGAAAGTGTGTACCTGAAAAATGGGATTAAGAAATAAAAGCACTTTTTTCCTTTGATCTTGTTATCGTCTATGATAACATCTCAGGCCAAGGTCATGTGACAAGACCAAGTTTATTGAATATAAACAATGCATTGCTTGATAAATAATCTGTCCTTTCACCCCATCCATTAGCCATCATCCCTTGCTGCCATACACTTTAAAAAAAAAAAAATCAAAACATGCGCTGTTATACCCTGGACCACATGCACACATTACTCAACGTGCCACCGTCAACCTTTTGTCACATTTCCAAAAAACCTTTGACCAGCTGGAAAGAATCCAAAAAAAGCAACAAAGCCAAAAGCATTGATGGCTGCACATCACGGCGGTATGTCGTAGAGTTTGGCGCGGAGATACGTCTTGACCTCCTCGATGCCGTTCAACTTCTCTAGCTCGTGGTAGGGCAGCTGCACCACATCACATGACATGTCAGTCTCCCTTAGCATCAACATGAGTATTATTAGCGCAGCTGGTGTCGTACCTGCAGGATGGCATAGCCCAGCAGCTTCAGGTGGCGGTCCCTCATCGCGCGAGAGCCCACCAGGACGCTGGAGTTGTGGCAGTAGTGCCACTTGTCGTTCACAGAGATCACCAACCTGAATGGGGACAGGCCGGCACGTCATGCTTGATGGCAGTGACACAAAAGGCAGCAAATAAAACCCCATCTAGAAATTAGGGAGTGCTCAATTCATCATTTCAGCCCTCGGGTCCCTTTGTAGATTTGAGAATCAGGAAAAAGTGATTGAATTTTGTTTTTGTGAAGCGCTCTTTTTGACATGGCTAAGCTCAATTGGGTATCTGCATCACATAGACCGTCTAGCTGTTCAACGTAAAGGTGAGCTGGTGACAACAAAAACGATGTCACGCATAATGACACTAAGGCAAAGCGTACCTACCTCCTTATTTGCTTGTCTTCCTGCGGAGGATTTGTGGGCTCCGTCGCCTCCCCTTCGGCCGCGGGCACATGGCTTGATATCCCCGCCTCGTAGAAAGCCGTCCCCTGATCCGTGGGAGACCCCGCCCGCTCCTGATCCACCAGCATCTTCCCAATGGAGAACTGGAAGAGGGGGTCTCCAGCAGCAGCCACGCCCCCCGATACTGCATCCCCGGGTGGTGGTTGTCCGTCGGAGGGGGGGCTGCTGAGCGTGGAGCTGTCCTGGCTTTCCAGCGAGTGGTACTCAGCCACTGGCACGTAATATTGGGGGCCCGAGTCTGAGAGATCGCCGCTGTCCCCGATGTGAGCGCCCCCCGCCAGGGTGTACGTGTGCTGTGGCAGAAAGGCCCCGGGCTCCACAGCGCCCCCCGTTGTCTCAGCCACTCCCGCCGCCTCCCGAGCACCTGCATCCAATGCGGCGAAGGAAGTTGACAAGTCGCCGATGTCATCAACTTCCTGTGGAGCGCACACGGGGGCCGAGCCTGGAACCGAAGGTCCGCCCGATTGGATGGGAAGAACCCGACCTGACGAGTCCATCCACAACACGAAGTCTGGACAAAAATAGCAAGACCTGAAGGTGGCCGTGCTGCGTGTACTTGATGCCAGTGATGAGTGTGTATGTACCTGTGTAGTATCCGGGTGCAAGAACTTGGTCACGCTTGTAGTTCTCTTCTCCGAGCAGCTGCCGCAGAGCCTCGGCCACGACGCCTTTATAACTGACATGTTCACACTTTGGATCAGTACTTGCAGGCCTACTCAGTGCAACATTTGTTCTTGCAAGAATACGTTGCATGTGCTAGTATGTGGCAAAACACGATGCCATCATGAAATAAGAACAAAACAGTCATTCACCAACGTAACGGTTGGGCGAAATGGTCAAGTGACATTGAAGCGCAAGTTACGCCTAGCCTGGGATACAGATGGGCTCACCACTGACCAAGTGAGTGCAGATGATGACATTACCAGCGAGACTTGGGAGTTAATGGAAAACATGTACAGTCGCTTGGCTTTTGCAAGATTCACTAACCTAATGCTTTTCTCAAGAGATCAAGCGGGCAGGAATTGGTCAACACATTCTCCGAAATTCGCATGCTAATCAGAGTCAACTAATAATGTTATTACTAAACGATTCATCTGCCAATTATTTTTGAGATTCATCGAAATGGATTGGGAATTTTTTTTTTGTCCAGTTCTATCCCTTTATTAAAAACAGGCTATCTCAAATTGGTAGGGCAGAAAACACACAAACATCAATTGAAGATGATTGGTACAGAACAGCTGTTATCGGCAAAACTGTTTTCCAAAGTCAAAGCAAATTTGAAAATTTGACTGACTTAAAAAAAACAAAAAAAAACAATGATAACCAGCCTGCTTACATGTATGATGACAGAAACTGTTGAGATGAACATTGAAAGCTAAAGCCTCGAAAAAAAGTTGTTGATTTGATAATTGAGCAATTGCCTAAATCAACTCATCATTGAATTTCTAAAAACGGCCTAAAAATGCCAGCCCACACAAGTGCGGAGATGCCATGTTTTGAATGTCTTTTTTGAGAGTCACGTCTGTGTAGATTGCAGTGAATGGCTTGACTGAGTGACACGTGTGCGCGTGTTACCTGTATTTGCGGTTGACCTCATCAGCCGTGAGGGCCTGGTGGAACATGAGCACCTTGAGGTCAGGGTGCAGGCGGGGTCCTTGGTAGTGGGGGTGCTCCAGCTGCAGGGCGGCATCCAGCAAGGACAGGTAGCGGCGCACGATCAGGGCGTAGGGGCTGTCTGCGGGCATTACGAGCGTTAGTGTGGGGTCGCGGGGCTGGGGCACCGCGGCTTCGGGGTGGTACCGACTGGTGACGTTGCTGATGAAGGTGGGCGAAAAGACGCGATGCAGGACGGCGCCCGGAAAGCGGCCCAGTTGGAAGAGCGACATGAGGATGTTAACGGTGGCCAGAGGGGAGCTCAACGCTTTGGACTCCAGAACCTCCTCCAGGACTTGGAAGAACTGGTCCTCGTTGGACGGACAGTAACTCATCCTGCTGAAGGGAAACACCAGCTTCTGGATCACCTGCGCGCACACAGGGTTACATCAAGTCACGCACAGGGGTCATGGGTCAGAGGACAGCTGCCGACCCCGCCCACCTTGCTGTCCAGATGCTCTGCCTTCCTGACCAGGAACTTGGCGATGGCGTCCAGTAAGGCCGTCTCCCGGAGACGATGGCGCGCCACGTACTTTGAGATAAGCGACATGGTGGCGGCACTCAGACCGTCCTCCTTCTTTGGAAGCTCATCTAACAAAAAAAAACGACACACATATCGGAACACGAAACAATGAAACGACTGGCCAAGCCAATTTTTGTCACTATTATGCATAAAAGCACAATTTTGTGCTTGTTTTTATTGAGCATGATGAGGTTTTGGACATCCTCAACCTCACCACAATATTGCGACAATTGTTGTATCATGAGGTTCATATCATGATAAAATTGTGTCGTTCCTAGAATCTAGGTTTGAAGTGGCCAATCCAGGCTGTCATTTTTGTGCAAATGTCCTGTTGCTACTTTGCGCAAACAGACCTGCCAGGCTTTTGATGAACCTCTCCTGTCTGTTCTGGTAGAAGAGGTGCGAGCTGAAGATGAACTCCAGGCTCTTGTTGTTGGCTTCCCTGGCGCAGGTTGCCAACATCTCGTCCAGCAGCGCCATCTCCTGGTCGCGCACGCCACTGACGCTGGCCAGCGTGTGTTTGACCAGACGTAGGATCTTCCTGAAAGGTGGCCGACCAGTGCAGTTAGTTCAAGGCCACATGTCACAAGTCTCTTATTCGCAAGCCTCCCAGAACCCCGCCCCTGCGGCACCGTTATTGGCCAAGTCGAGGATCTCCATTGTCCTTGATGCACAATAGGGAGCAACAAGTTGGGATGGAGGAGGTTGCAAATAAAGAACTGAGACGAACCAAAAGACTCCAGTAATCTTATCACCAGGCACTTTGATGACATCACAACAGGCCGTTACCTGTTGGCCAGCACCTGCTGGGGGTCAGGCGCTGCCTTGTCGTCACCGTCATTGTCCATCTGGGCGCTGGTGCGCCGTTTGAGGCGGTAGTAGGACAGCAGCAGGAAGAGCGTCTGTGGGTGACGCTCTCGCTCAAGGTTCTTCTCCAGAGCCAGCAGGCAGGCCTCGGTGAGCGGGTGCTGGCTACCCGGATGCAGTTTGATGCTGGAACTGAACACCATGGACACATCCTTCTGGTTGAACTGCACCAGGCGGCAGTGGCACTCAGCCTCCAGCGCCGCCACCACTGGACTGTCGCCAGGGAGTCCTGACCCCCGCACAACACACAGCCGACCACGTTAGCTTCCCAAAGGAATGGCATAGTTTGGGCTAATTTACACCAATAAAAAAACGAATTTGTTTTTCCACATGAAGTGTGACAACATTCACGCTTTGTGAGGAAAAAAATACTGTACATCCACGGTAAAAACGGTATTTTATTCTGGGCTGTACACTTACCGAGCGCTGCGGCGGCATAGAGGCAGTTGACAATGCTGAAATTGTCAAAGTTAGCGCAGTCCCTGACGATGGCATCGCACAGCAACAGGAAGTCCTGCTGCTCCAAAACCTGCCGGCCGCATGCGGCCGAAGCGTCAGTGCTGTCGTTGGGCGACGGTGGGAAGGGCGCGGCCTGCAGCAACTGTGCGATCTTGTGCAGTGCGATGGCATAGTGGTTGTGGGAGATCTTGGCCGGGTTCTGGGCCAGCCAGCGCAGAACCTCGTCTGGGCGGCGCGAGCGCTCAATGAGTCGCTTCATGGTGAAGAATGTGTCGTAGCTCATCTTCTCATGGATGAAGTTCCATGTCTTTTTTTTGCCTCCCGGATGGGTGGAAAGGTGGGCGCGGGGCTGCCAATGGGGCGGCATCGGCGGCGTGGTGCCGGCCAGCGGCTGAAAGCGTGCTCCCTGGGGCACCGGGTATGGCGGTGGCGGCGGCACCCGGTAGTGATAAGGCTGAGAAGGCGGCACCTCGAGCATAGCCAGCCCTCCTCTTTTCCCAGGTTTGACTCCACCCCCTCCCCCAGCACCATATAGGCGGGTGGCGTACATGGTGGGCGATGCGGCAGTGGCGACTTGACTTAGGGCGTGCCAACTGGTGGACCAACGCAGCATCGTGCCGACGCCAGATCAACTGGATGCGCCACTGCGCTCCTATGTGGAATGACAACACTTTCTGTCACAAGGCAAGAAATGACAACACCATATTGTAACAATGCCCAGACTGTGCTTGACTCGACAGTCACATTCCTGACTCCCTAATCACTATAAAGTTTTTTTTCTATGATTGAACTATTATTTAGTTTGGGCAAAACCCACTTAAAATCTCATATTTTGTCAATAGGAAGGCGGAATGTTGTCGGATAAAAATGGGGGTATCCATTTCAGTAAATCAGACGGTGTGATGTGCATCCATGTAGTTAAAAAATGCCTGGTCAGATTATGGATTTTCAGTCCTTGATTTGGTGCCTAACACACAATTACAGAAAATATATAACTAAGGTATGACAAAAATTCACAAGTGGTGCAGGTTCGGCAGGTCCTGGCCAAGAATGAAGACCGTGTATGCTCTCCCCTTTTTCTCTACGCATGTGCGTGTCTTCCGGTGACGTCAACACATCCGGTATGAGACCACTAAATAACAATCCCAAGAAAGTGATAAGGGAGTGCAGTATTTGATAAATCGTTGCAGCTCTTGGCTCAACTGTACAGTGGACTGTCCAAGGTATCCATGTAGTGATTTGGCAGTAGGTAATGATGAATAATTCCGATAGCGGCGAATCATTCCCTACAAAGGGATTATCAGCAGATATTTTATATGGAATGATCCAAGTACTGTGTAGAGATTAAGTAGGGGGGAATAAAGGAATACTGTAGTTCCTTAGACTTCCCTGGATGTTGTGGACAGTTGTTTCTTCAACATCCGTCATTCAAAGTCATCAAACGTCACACCTGATGGCTGACTGTTAGCCATTAGCAGCGGCTACCAGCAGTTCCCACAACGAACAGTTAGCGCGGATGAAGCTACCGGGGGCTAACAGCGTCAACGCTGTCACAACACAACAACCGAGTTGAAAATAAAGACAAGAAAAGTCGCGTTAGCTGCTAAAAGCGGCTAAACAGTTGACGCGTTAGCATCGTCAGGTCCTCGTAGTCAGTACACAAGCACAAGTCGAACCACATGGAACAAAATCTAAGTGGGCTACGCCGAGCCCGCCTGCTGGCGTTACCTCATCGCTTGTCTCAAAGCCGTGGCCGCTGTCAGTGCTATGTGACCGCGGAGGTAGGCAGCGGTCAGCCGTCTCATGCCTCCGCACAAGCCGCCGCGTACACCGCCTCGGCTACCCGGCATGCAACGGCTGCCTCTCGCTCGCAAACGCTCAGCGGACGCCGCCGCTCAGAGTCAGTTTCGCGTAAGTGACGTCTCAACGCACCCGAGGCACTTTTGAGTCCATTTTCTCCTTTAGTTGACTCACTTGAGAGCGGACTCGCCAAAATTGGTGACGTCGCAAAGGAGTGCATTGTGGGGAGTGTAGTTCACCTAGTTGTCGAACGAGGCTGTGATGACGCTATTTCCAGCAGGGGGCGCTGCTCACTGCCACTCAGGCTTACTGCAACCGCCTCGAAAAAGATGTGTGGAATAAACATGGCGGATTGGAACGATTACGGAACACAGATGTCGAACTTCACGAGTACCCCGTGACACTCTCTCCTGAGAGCTACTTTTTGAAGTCTCTGCCGCCTCCTTGGTCCGCGTGACCATGGCCCATCGCTACCTTCGCTTGTCGGCGAGCTGCCGCAACACGCTGCGGCTTCTCTTGGCTCCTTCGCCCGCCACCAGCAGGCTACTGGTAGGTCAGGTCCCCCTTCTCATGCTAACTACTAGCGTAGTGAACGAGCTGACAAATGAGACCGAAATCTTACTAACCACTCCCTTCTCAAACGTCATTAAAACGCAAGCGGGAGTAGAATTCCACGTCACACTGCGTGTGACGTCATACTTTTCAAGAGAAAAGTTCAACCTTGTGTCGGGACCATATTGCACTAAGCTGCTCGTCTCCCTTCACACGACTCTGGGTCTTTGCACGTCTTGTTAACAAAATAATGACTGGTCGCCTATTGTTTGTCGGCCAGGTGTCAAGACGGCTTGCGAGTGGGCGGAGTTTGTTGAGTGAGCTCCTGGTGGCCTGTAGGAGTCTGACCTCCAGACCTCCCAAAGGTTCTTCAGCAGCAGCAGCACCACCATCATCATCCCATCCCCCCAAAAAACTTGCACTTATGTGTTTGCTTTTCTCTGCAGGCTTTGAGAAGTATTTTCCCGATAGCGCGAAGAATTCCAAGGAGACTCACTCTCCAGACAAAGGTGACCAACTTGGTCTAATTGTAAAAGCGGACACTGGTTGGGAATCACTGAAGTAATGTAGATGTGAAAAGTAAATATTTCAGCCCTTGTGTCAACTCTTGTTTTTGTGTCAACAGACAACAACAAAGCTAATGATACTCCGAAAGAGGTGGGGCCGTCTGGAGGGGGAGGAGCAGGCAGTAGTGGAGGAGGAGGTGGAAAGCGAGGAGGACGAAAGGATTCAAATTGGTACAGCCGCCTGCAGAAGGTTAGTGCAGTAGGGCACCACCAGTTGGACACTGGAACTGACAGCATACAAAACATGCAGTGTGTCGGCCAATCAGGTGAAACACGTGTGTTAATTATCCTGAAAGTTGGAACAGACATCACATGATCCTAAATGCTGATGTCTTTTACAATCGAGCAAGTGATCAACATCCCATAATATAATAAAGAGAAAGAAAACGAGAACTTTGGTTGCAGGGCGACATTCCATGGGATGAGAAGGAGTTCCGAATGTACTTCTTGAGTGGCGTGGCCTTTTGGACTTTCGTGGCCTATTACTTCCTGTTCAGGGATGGAGGCCGAGAGGTCACATGGAAGGACTTTGTCAACAACTTCCTGTCCAAAGGAGTGGTGAGGGAACGCCGACAAGGACAACATTTATGACAATGATGATGGCAGTGATTATGTCAACGGTGCTGATAACGATGCTGACCATGACGATGATAAAACATTGATAGTGATGACATTGCTGATGCTAACAATGATGATGATAATGACGACGACAACGATGACAATTACGACAATGACGATGCTGATGGTGATGACGGATGCCGATGACAGTACACTAATGGCATTTGCGCCGCTGTGCGGCTCCTCATCTTTGTGCCGCAGGTCGACAGACTGGAGGTGGTAAACAAGCGCTATGTCAAAGTGGTCTTCTCTCCCGGGAAGATGCCCATGGATGGGGTGAGTCAGCCATCTTTTCGTCTCTGTCGCACCTGGCTAGTGTTTCCATTGGTCCTGAGTCAGATATCAAGTCTGAGAAGATGCAGAGGGAGGGAGCCGGTGGATAAGAGTTCCATATGTGAAAGTCCAATGTTCCTGTGGAAAAAAAAATGTCAAAGCAAGTTGAATGGTTATCAGTGAGACCAAGATGAACCATTTCAAAACGATTTTCCATCATGTAATGTGCTTGCACAAATCTGCACAGCCTCTGGCAGTTTGTTTTTACCAGTCACATTTAAGATCATGTTAAATGGAATCATCCCATACAGCCACCATTTAAAATTCATATGATAATCCCAAATGAAGTTAAACTCTTCTGAATCCTTGACTGCAAATATTAGGAGCTGTCTCAGTGAAACCTATTTCATGAGGTGGCCTCATCGCCTACTGGTAGCTTTTCATATTTGGATGCACGATATGCAAAATAACATCTTCAAAACTGAACAAACGGTTACACAAACTTGGAAAATGCTGATTTTCAAATATAAACAGACAACACTTAACAAATGATGCACCGTATCTTCACGCCCAATCGGTGCACCGTATTAAAAGGCGTAGAGTCAGTTACGGGTGCTATTTCTGGATTTAACATATACACAAGACGCATTGTGTTGTTGGACTCAGTCATGGTAAAACGTATGCTAGTTCACACAATACGGTAGCATGCATGCACATTAGTGTATGTTTTTTAAAAAGGCACCTGCCTTATTAGGCGCCCCGTCCATTTTGGAGAAAATTAAAGACTTTTACGTGCGTCTTATGGTCATGAAAATACGATAGTTGAAGTCTGAGTCAAGGGCAGTCTTTTCCAAGTCCCAAGGTGTCTTCTTAAGTAGGACTGTGTTTGTCCCCGCAGCAGTACGTGTGGTTCAACATCGGCAGCGTGGACACGTTTGAGAGGAACCTGGAGAGTGCCCAGTATGAGCTGGGCATCGAGGGTGAGAACCGCGTTCCTGTGGTCTACTCCACCGAGAGCGACGGGTGAGGAACTTTAGCCTTGCATAGCCGTCTACTTGTCAGAGAACCCCCATCTGTGGTCCAATTTACATGAGTGGCCACAGCTCTGAGCTCCCTTGCTCTTCAGTGCCTGAGCCATCAAGGAGCACACTCTGCCTGGCTCAGGCATTTGGAGATTTGGGGGCCCAAGGCAAACATACAGTAGAGTAGATTATTCAGTAGGATTCCTAGTAGGATACACATACATTAAAATATTTTTTAACTGGAGCCATCCATTCAACTCCCCCATTTACATTGTTGTATTTATATTGTTTAATAAAACCCTTGCTTAAGATCCCTGGGGTTAACCGACGAAAACATGGATCCTCAAAATTATAAAGTTGCTCCTCAAATGGAGTCATTGATTAGCAAGACTCATTTTGTGACTGGGGACACAAATTTAGTAATGTCTCACGCACTTCAAACAGTCAATGGGGGGATCACTATTGGTGCATTTGGACAAGCAGCTCGTAGCCTTGACTTGTCTGATAGTGTCTTTAAAGGTCAAGAGTTAAGTAATTTTAGAAAATCCAAAAAAAAAAAAACTGGAACCATATATGGATAAGCCACATTCATTATCTAGCACAGTGTTTTTGAAACTTTTTTGAGCCAAGGCGCACTTCTTTCTTTGAAAACATTTCGCAGCACACCACTAGCTGAAAATGTGAAGAAGAAAAAAACACTTATTTTAACAACGTGTTATATTGTTACTATAACCGTTTTTAACATTGAAGAATGACGTTATAACAGCTTGAATTGGAATCAAATGAGCACAACGAAAAAAAGTATTTTATAATATTTATTGTTTCACTGTCGTCCTGCATTCATGCGGCACAAATTCGCTTGTCACTAGTGGTCGAAACACAAGGCAATTGGCTAGCTGTTGCTGCTCCCTAGCGGTATGGGAGTTTACTACATGATTACTTTCTGGGCGATAGACCGCACAGGCATACAAATTGGATATTTTACCGCGGCACACTGCACAGGGTTTGAAAAATCAGCTCTATCCTCTGTTAGACTCGCTTTCATTGCTTCCATTAAGTTTGCTGTTCGACCAAGATTTAGCAGAAAAAAATATCAATATGGAGACAAATACACATTCGTAAAATAATAAACTCAAGCAAATATTACAGATTTTAGTTCTCATGGCAACCAGTTGAAAACAGCACTTGCGCCAGATACAATAGTAGATATATTTATTTTGCAAAATGAATGCAAGGCCACCCCGAGTATACATGTGTCCGGCGCACGGGTTGCTGTTCGCCCATCCCTGCTGCAGATACAACTTAAGTTTGATGTGAAGAGTGTGGATATATTGCGCTTTCCGTAGCGTCTTTTTGACGGCGTGTCTTTTCTCGGGACATCAGGACCTTCCTCCTGAGCATGCTACCCACCGCCCTCATCATCGGTTTCCTGCTCTTCATGCTACGGCGAGGCCCGGCAGGGGCGGGCCGGCCCGGGCGCGGCGGCATGGGCGGTTTGTTCAGCGTCGGCGAGACCACCGCCAAGATCCTCAAGGACGAAATTGACGTCAAGTTCAAAGACGTGGCCGGCTGCGAGGAAGCCAAGCTGGAGATCATGGAGTTTGTCAACTTTCTGAAGAACCCCAAACAGTACCAGGACCTCGGCGCCAAGATCCCCAAGGTCAGCTCGGGGCACGGGTGGGGAGGGAATTGGAGGGTGGCACCATTGACGTCCTCACCGTCGCCAGGGCGCCATTCTGACCGGGCCTCCGGGGACGGGAAAGACGCTCCTGGCCAAGGCCACGGCGGGCGAGGCCAATGTTCCCTTCATCACCGTCAACGGTTCAGAGTTCCTGGAGATGTTTGTGGGCGTGGGCCCAGCCCGGGTGAGCGCTCGCTCGTCTCCGCCCAGTCGTTCCACATCTCGCCGGCCGCTCGCTGACCACGCTTCCTACACAGGTCCGAGATCTTTTCGTCATGGCGAGGAAGAACGCGCCCTGCATCCTCTTCATCGACGAGATTGACGCGGTTGGACGCAAGCGGGGACGGGGAAACTTCGGGGGGCAGAGCGAGCAGGAGAATACCCTCAACCAGCTGCTGGTCGAGATGGACGGTCAGACGGCAATGTTATTTGGGCCTTTTCCTATTGTCGCTATTTATGCTGGCGCCTTGACATGCGAGTGACCCCATATCAGTGTTTTGGGGGATTTTCTGCTTTGACTTGCGACCACAAACTTGGGCCAGTCCGCCACACATGGGAGAAAGGGTATCACTCTTTAGTTAGTGGAGTATGACTTTGTAGCTCACACAGGACAGAACCCCTGGTGTGTCTGAGATGTTTGCAAATATGGTGGTGTCGGTCATTTATATTTTTAGGGGTCCTTGTAGTTCCGCTGCATTTTTCAATTGGATTGATCGTGTAACCTGAAGGTTTTGTAAAGTCTTTGTCAAAACCAGCATCCAAATATTTTCAAAATAAAACATGAGGAAAACGAACCACAGAAATGGCTCACAATGAACTGTGCATCCCCGGCCCCCCTCCCCACCCCTAAAAAAACTAGCCTGAAGCAAGTCTGTGTGTTGCAGGGTTCAACACGGCAACCAACGTGGTGGTGCTGGCGGGAACCAACCGAGCAGACGTCTTGGACCCGGCGCTACTGAGGCCGGGACGCTTCGACAGACAAATTTACATCGGTATGTGGGAAATGTGCGGGGGTGAAGCGTTGTCGAGCATCGTCGTCAAGCGCCGCTGTCATTTCAGGTCCTCCCGACATCAAAGGACGAGTGTCCATCTTTAAAGTCCACCTTCGGCCTCTCAAGTTGGACTCCGCCACAAATAAAGATGCCTTGGCCCGCAAGATGGCGGCACTCACGCCTGGTTTCTCAGGTAAGGTTAGCATGCACAACAGACGTTTTGCCCCCAGAGTTTGGCAAAACATGAACCCTTTAGTAGACAAGGGACTAAAAAATGACAAATAAGAATGAAAGAAAAGACTGCATGCAGGACCACAATCATAAAGAGGTTGGCGGCTGCTACCAAGCACCCGACTCTTCCAAACGTGAACTGTTGTCTTCAGCCTTATGCGACTGGCCCCCCCAAACACAAACATCTTACTTTGTCACACGACCAAGTTGTAGTCCAAATATCACATGGCAAAGTGTCGTCACCAGGTGCCGACATTGCCAACGTTTGCAATGAGGCGGCCCTCATTGCCGCTCGGCATCTGTGCGACGCCATCGATCAGAAGCACTTTGAGCAGGCCATCGAGAGGGTCATCGGAGGTAAGCGCCGGTCAGGCACCCACCTCATTCAGCCATACGCAGGAACACACCCTCGTCCTTCGTCTTTCAGGCCTGGAAAAGAAGACGCAGGTCCTCCAGCCGGAGGAGAAGAAGACGGTGGCCTATCACGAGGCAGGGCACGCCGTTGCTGGGTGGTTCCTGGAGCATGCCGACCCGTTGCTCAAGGTAGGCCCGCCCGCGCTCGCCAAACCTCTGGCGGTGGTGTTTTGTGAACGTAGTGTGGTGACTGGTGCATCCAGGTGTCCATCATCCCCCGGGGCCGTGGCCTGGGCTACGCTCAGTACCTCCCGAAGGAGCAGTTCTTGTACACCACCGAGCAGCTGCTGGACCGCATGTGCATGACGCTGGGGGGTCGCGTGTCTGAGGAAATCTTCTTCGGCAGGATCACCACGGGCGCGCAGGACGACCTCCGCAAGGTCACGCAGAGTGCCTATGCGCAGGTCAGAGGTCACACAGCGAGTTTCGCCCCGAGTGGCCATGCGACTCCTTCACGACAGGCTTTGTGGCTCACGCAGATCGTGCAGTTCGGGATGAACGCCAAGGTGGGCCAGGTGTCCTTTGACCTCCCACGGCAGGGCGAGATGGTTCTGGAGAAGCCCTACAGCGAGGCCACTGCGCGCCTCATCGACGCCGAGGTCCGGGGCCTCATTGACGAAGCCTACCGGAGAACTCAGCGCCTGCTGAGTGACAAGAAGGCCGAGGTGGAGAAGGTGAGGCTCTGAGCGCGAGGAATCACTCTTTTGTCGTGCAAATTCTTCTGCACCTTCTGGGCTTGTCTTCCTGAAGGTGGCACTGCGGCTGCTGGAGAAGGAGGTTCTGGACAAGAACGATATGGTAGAGCTGCTGGGCAAACGTCCTTTCTCAGAGAAGTCGACGTACGAGGAGTTGGTGGAGGGCACGGGCGGTGAGGACGAGGACACCGCACTGCCCGCCGGCCTCAAGGACTGGAACCGTGAGAGAAAGCACAAGGAGGAGAGCCCGGATGAGCAAGTGGCCCGGCAGATCTCTGGTGGGATGCCCTTCTAAATGAAGCGCTGCTATTTTCTCCATCGCAACCAGTTGTGACCGCTTCAAAGGAGGTGGAGAAGCTTTGCCACTCAGGGCTACTCTGAGAAGCCTCTGGAGGACAAGAGGACTTGATTTATTTATGGAACTCAGTGAGCGCCATGCTCATGATAAGCGCTGTTTGCTAATGTCCGCAAATCCTGAGTTGAACGCTTATTCACTGGTTACTGCTAAAACCATCTTATACTGGCAACGTGACATGTTTCATAATGCCAATAATCTTCAAGCATTCTGTCCTTCACTACAACATCTTGACATTAGTAGCCATCAATTGCAGTTCACGAGATGTGAAAAGCAAAGGGGAAATAAGTGGATTATTAAAATGCTTGTTTCCTGTATGGTGTTTGACACGCAAGCGCCTGCATCACTCAACACACCCAATGTATGGATGTCACTGTGATCAATTTCACATGCACATTGAAATATATTGGGGGGGTGTCAGTGAATCCAGGGTGAAAGACTGCAAGTGTATACACACACATACATTCTCTCTCTCTCTCTCTCTCTCTCTCTCTCTCTCTCTCTCTCTCTATCTCTCTCTCTCTCTCTCTCTCTCTCTCTATCTATATATATATATACAGTATACTGTATATAAAAGGCGAGGTTCACCCTCAACTGGTTGTCACACACCACACAGACATCCAACCACTCGCAGTCACCCCCCCTAAGGACAGTTTCGAGTGTTTCATTAACTTACCGTGCATGTTTTGGGAATGTGGGAGGGAACTGTAGTGCCTACGCAGGCACGAGGGAGGACATAAACACCTGGGACGCAGGGGCCTGTAATCGAACCCCTGACCTCTGTACTGTGAGTTGGTTGTGCTAACCAGTCGACCACTGAGCAGACACGCACACGTTTTTGCAAGGACTGGGTGGAATCCTTCTACCTCCAAAATCCCCACCAGGAGACCCGACAAAAATGTCTTCTTTGTTCAATCACATTATGACCACATGATGAAATATAGCTAGGCATTGGGTGGAGGACGCCAACCCTTGTTTTTGGTGGGGTGACACTTGTCAGCTTATCCCTGTCTTTTTAAGAATTTGACATTATTATCTTTTTAATTTCTAATGTCAATTAAACAGATTTCCACTATTCGCAGGCCGTGCTAGTCCCTAAACCCTGAAAAGAACGGGTCCACTGTATCTTACAGTTGGCATATATGAAATAAGAGCTTTTACTCAGAGTAAAAGGATATATATTTTTTAATGACAATCAAAATGCTGTACAGGTTCCAGTCATTACAGTTTACAGGAATAAGAAATACAATGCACAACGTTGGTAGAATAGTATCAATTAAATAGCATTTACTGTACACGACTACCCAAAAAATAAAGCAGACAGTAAAAAAAATAGTTCCCGTTGTACAAAAAGAAATCCGCGCGCTTCATTTGTTAAAATGTCGACATAAATATCAAACGAGCGAGCTACATTTCGGAGGTTTTCTTGCGTTCTTAATTTAAAGAGCAAAAGAAAGCTGATTGAGAAAGCGCGGCCAGCGGAAGTGACGTAGCCTGCCCCAAAGCTGCTCAGTCACACGAGTGACACTTGGATGCTTACATTTGGCAAAAATATCAACAGTGGACCGAACCGAACACTCACAGCTAGACACACAGATATAGAACCGGACTGGAGCTCGAGTGTAAGGTGCTAGCCGCGTTTGCGGTAGGAACGTAAAACGCTCTCATTGTGGACATTGTTCCTTCGACGGAAGCATGCTAAGCTAATGCTAACCGAGCCTTCCTGTGTTCGTGTGTGTGTCGTGGACGTTGCGTGCCAACCCATCGTCAACATTCATAACATTGTCAGCTCAAGAAGCTGAAGTTACGATCAAATGTTTCTGTCGAGACGATGATTATGACACCTGATGACAAATTTGGACTCCTAGCATCCCCAAAGTTGTGTCACGTTAGATAAAAGTCAAAGTATTCATGCGAAAAAGTTGAAAGTATTGCTGCAAATAACTTAAATGGCGTCGTCAAGGGTAACGGAGTAAGGCAAGCCAGCGGCCGCTGTGATGCCACTGCGCATGCTTGTCATGGAGAACGGACAAGGCAACACGACCGGCAACACGACCACTACCACAACCACGACGAGGCTTGGCCTGCCGCCGCTCACCTTCGAACAACAGGAGGCGCTGCAGAAGGTAAGGCTAATCGAAGTTGAACAAAGACTCTTCATGATAAATAAAGTACTTCTATTAATTTGATAATTGACCAAATGCCGATGAATTGTTGTATCTGTAATCTGATTGTCCGTTTTGCTCTGCAGGCCAAAAAGTACGCCATGGAGCAGAGCATCCGGAATGTTCTGGTCAGGCAGACTATGGCTCAGCAGCAGCAACAGCAGCAGCTTAGTGGACTGCAGGTACACAGATACGCAATGTCACTTTGACATTACGCACACACCCGCTTGACAGCCGAGTCAACGTCGTCTCCTTGATGACTTAGTTGGTGTTTTTTCATTTGTCAACAAGTTGTTCGTGCAAGTGTTTGCCTTTGCCTCCAAACATAAGATAACTCTGGCTGCCAACCTCTGCTGTGCCTGCCCCACCCACCCACTGATTCATCCAATCACATTAAGTTTGTAACTTGATGTACCACTGCATTAATTTTTCAGCATCGGCCAACAGATGAGTTAGGGCACTTGTGTTCATGCTTGTTCTTTGTGTGTGTGCGTATATGTGTCAGATGGCGTCTTTGTCGGTGGGTTTAGGTGAACTTTCTCCTCTGCAGTCAGTAAGTCATCACTTTTTTTTTTTCTTGAGCGTCAATGAAAAGTGCTAACATCTTCTTTATGTGACGCGAGCTAATGTGGTGGTGACTTCCTGTCGAGGTGGCGGCTCAACGCCAGCGCGCCTTGGCCATCATGTGCCGCGTCTACGTTGGCTCCATCTACTACGAGCTGGGCGAGGACACCATCAGGCAGGCCTTCATCCCCTTCGGACCCATCAAAAGCATCGACATGTCCTGGGACTCTGTCACTATGAAGCATAAGGTCAGAGGTCACAGCTAACATGCAGCATAAAGTTCTCATTCTAAATTATCATTCAGTTGTTCATTGGTGCATATAGCATGCGTGTTGTATTCGTCAAAATGTTAAGTTAGCTAAGAAATGGCATTTGTTTGTTCAGGGTTTTGCCTTTGTGGAATACGAAACGCCAGAAGCGGCTCAGCTGGCTCTGGACCAAATGAACTCTGTCGTCCTGGGAGGGCGAAATATTAAGGTTGGCTCGAGGTCAACGTTTGTCACCGCCGTAGACCACGACCGTGTCAAACAATCGGCTCCACACTTTGAACAGGTGGGCCGGCCCAGTAACATCGGTCAGGCCCAACCCATCATCGAGCAGCTGGCGGAGGAAGCGCGCGCCTTCAACAGGATCTACGTGGCGTCCGTTCATCGCGACCTGTCGGACGGCGACATCCGGAGCGTCTTTGAGGCCTTTGGGAAGATCAAGTCATGCATGTTGGCTCGCGAGCCCACCACGGGACGCCACAAAAGCTACGGCTACATCGGTGAGATGTGACGCCATGCAAAGTGACGCGTCCGGCACTGACGGCTTTTGGGTTTCACTCCAGAGTACGACAAGCCCCAGGCAGCCGTCGACGCAGTGGCCTCCATGAACCTATTTGACCTGGGCGGCCAGTACTTGCGAGTTGGGAAGGCCGTCACGCCGCCCGTGCCACTCATCACTGCCTCGGGAGGCCTGGCTACGGCTGCCAACTTCACTGCCCAGGTGAGTCTTGATGATGTCATCATCTGTTAGGGCTGGACCGTTTTGGAAATTATAATAACAATCACCATTATTTTGATTTGGATTGAAATGACTACTGATAAAAATAAATAAATAAAAATCAATTAATTGGCTTCAAAACATGACTGTGCGCCATGGCGCTGCTTTCAGGATCCAGTGGGCGCGTCAGTGCTAAGAGCGCTGGCTGGTCTTCCGCAAGGCGTCATGGCGGCTCAGGCTCCGGGCGTCATCACAGGTGGGAACCCTTCAACCTTGCCACCTCTGCATCATGCCCCGCCCACTCCCTGGCTCCAGAATGTGATATCACTGTTTCAGGCGTGACCCCAGCTCGAGCAGGACTGCCTCAAGTGGCTCTGGTCAATCCCGTCCTGGCCACGCCCCCTGCCCTGAGGATGGATGAAGAGCAGCACCAGGGAGCGCCCTTGGACGCGAGTAAACCGACTGACGGACACCAAGACATTAACAAGATTGTACGCAATCACAAAGTAAAAAAATATATATATTCCAAAGCTCGTCTGATGGACGCTTTGGACGCACTTACTGTTGGAATACTTTGAGATACTTGGGATTATTTTTGGGACGATGCTAGGATTATTTGAGACTATGTTAGGGATGACATTGGAGCTACATGGTTATGTTATGTTATGTTATGTTATGTTATTAGCCTTCTGAAGAGAGAAATTTGTCTCAGACTGGACAAAAAAAACTACACAGATGTCATACAGAACAAGGGAAGCAACACATCATGCAAACTACATCAGTTTGCATCACTGGGATGACTTGGGTGCTACTTTGGAATGGCGATGTAACGATAACAATATTGCGTTGTTAAAATTGCCCACAATATTGTGATAATTATCTAATTGTGATGTTCATATCGCGATTAATATCGCAACGTGATGTTTGGTTATCATTCCATCCCTTCTTTGGGACTGCATTTGAATTATCTGGAACGATTTTAAAACTACAGAGCCTTATTTTAGGTCAATACTGGCATGACTGAAATTCTACTTTGGGACTAGACTGGGGATTACTTTGATGGTCCTTTGGGAGCGGGTATGGGTTGGTACTTGGACTGTACTGTAATCTCTAAGTGCTTTTGCGGTTTTGTGCCCTCAGTCGCGTGTGATGGTCCTGAGAAACATGGTTGGCCTGGACGACATTGACGACCACCTGGAGGGTGAGGTGACGGAGGAGTGCGGCAAGTTCGGCCAGGTCAAGCGAGTGGTCATCTACCAGGAACGGCAGGGAGAAGACGCCGATGCCGATGTCATCATTAAGATCTTCGTGGAGTTCAACCACACAGCCGAGATGAACCGAGCGGTCCGGGCTTTAGACCGCCGCTGGTTCGGCGGTCGCAAGGTGTCAGCCGAGGCCTACGAACAGGAGCGCTTTGAGAACAATGACCTGTCGGCGTAGACGCGCGCCGACAGCAACCTGTCAGCGTGGACGCAAGCCAAGGGTGCCCTATGAGCGTTGATGCTAGCCAGCGGCATCCCGTCAGCGTAGAGGCTCGCCAGTGGCCACCTATTGACGGTAACAATTGCCAACGGCGACCGATTGCGGGAAACCCCAACAAACGACAACCCCTTTGAGACCTGTCAGTGTGGACACTGATCAAGTGCTGTCAGCAAAGATGCCTCGAGTACTGCGACGAGCCAGTGTAAGGTCCTGTTTGGGTTGAGAATCAGAATTGGGACTTGAATGAGCAGCGAAATGGCCACGCACGGTCAAGCCAATCCTTTTTCAGGCTGTACCTTGACGAGGATGGGAAGTGGACGTGAAGAACATTGATGATTTCTATCATCTGTCTTGAATGCGCTCACCATTGTGACCTTTCATGGCAATCACACAGCTGTGCTCCCACATGACGTCAGCTGACTAATGACAAGTGTTGGAGCCTCAAAGACTGCCCACAAACATTTTGTAAATGTTTCTCTTGGTTTTATATTAAAACAAAGAAAATGAGCACATTTGAGGGGTCACTTTTTTTTGTTTGTTTTTTTTGCTCATGATGCTGACACGGGAGTGCCATCTGATATGGTGGCACTGACAGAAGAGCTTATGCTACAATGAGAAATTTGATTGGTGCGGGATCAGCGCCAGTGAGTTTGATGGGGGAGAATGACGGATGCCTGTTTTGACGTTCTTGTGACCTCGTGAAACGTCAGCAGTCCTGTTACTATCTAAGAATCCTTAGAGCACGGACTAATGCTGCATTTGAGGAAGGTGGGAAATGGGATTTTTCTGATCTTTGACGAGGAATGGAAAGGAAAGTGCACTTGAACAACTTTGAACTGAGAGGTCAGGTTGCGACATAGGAAAAAGAAAGTACCCTGACTTCACCTACCGGCGTCAGTCTGACATCACTTGACAAGTTTTACATTAACTTCAGATATTATACTTTGAATGGTCGATACAAATGGTGAAGTTGGTTCTTTGGGAGGCTCTCATGACTCCATAAAAGGATCCTATCTGGTAACAGTGTTTTTTTCAGGAAAAAAAAAACACAAAAGTTGTCAGTAACAATGGCAACATTGGATGGCTGCCCTCTCGCGTCAGCTGGGAGGGGCCATGGCGAGTCCATCCGTGACGATGATTGACGTGAAAACTTGTTATGCTTTTGGTTTGAAGGGCAAGCAAAAGTGGTTCCGGTGTGCTACGGCGTCTCGGAGGGCTGCAGGCTCGCAGCTAGCGACGCTGACGATGGGAGAGGTGGTTTGCGAGGAGCTCGAAGATTTAGTCCATTTTACAGTGCACGACCTGCCGGGCAGAGGTTATGTCGTCATGGAGGAAATTCGACGGCAGGGGAAACTCTGTGACGTCACGCTCAAGGTACAACCTAAATGATTTCGCACGGCAAGCGTCAAAGTAGCCGCAAGCTAGTTTAGCCTAGCATTTAGTGCTGAGCTCATGCTAACTGGAATTAAGAGCGGCTTAATTTTGTCCGGGGCGCCACCTTATGATTAAATGTTCAATATATGTTATTGTCATCACAATACGCTAGACGCTAACTGACCTTTGACCCACTGTACAATGAAAGCATTGGATTGTCAGTTGAGCGTTTGACACTGGAGGTTCTACGAGAGTGAATGAACATAATTGATTGTCAAATTGAGTTTTGGGGCGTCTGCAAAATAATTCTGAAACACACGTATTGAAAGTTGCACGTGCATAGTACCCTCAGCAGTAGACTACCTAACTCATCCAAAGTTGTTACAGTCTTATCATTCCCAACCAAATGACTGTGTCATAATGCTGAATTTGCTTGATTTGGCCACTTTAACTTGTGGTCCTAGATAGTTCCCTAAAGTGTCCACTCAACATGACCGAATTATTGCAAACGCAGTTTAAAAAAAATATATATATATATATATATATATATATATATATATATATATATATATATATATACACACACACACACACATAAAGAGAGAGTGTGAGTGAGTGAGAGTGTTGTGCCACCACTATCAAGTACAGCAAGTTCCATTAAAATCACAATATGCTCGGTTAAAATTTTGTATTGACCCAAATGTGATACAAGTGACCACTGTTTTTTTTTTCATTTGGTTAAGGTTCTTTCTTTCAGTTGGGTTCTGATTATTCATTTGGGGGTACTTATTTACAAGCACTGAACCGATGAATGCAAGTGATGTCAACGAGATGGACTTTCTTACGGTGGATGAATGTATTCTACAGGCGGGGGAGCACAAATTCAGCGCCCACCGCATCGTGTTGGCGGCCTCCATCCCTTACTTTCATGCCATGTTCACCAATGACATGGTGGAGTGTAAACAAGATGAGATACTCATGCAAGGAATGGACCCCAGGTACAGCGAACTGATCTGACACGGCTTGACAGCGCACCAAACAGCGCAAGACTGCTTTCAACAAGTTTGTCTGTGTGTGTGTGCGCATTCAGTGCTCTGGAAGCGCTGATCAACTTCGCATACAGCGGCCACGTGGCCATCGACCAGCAGAACGTTCAGGCCCTCCTGATCGGCTCCAGCTTCCTGCAGCTGCAGAACGTCAAAGACGCTTGCTGCTCCTTCCTGCGGGACAGGTAATGTCACCTCACCTTTGGCACATTCCCGTTCCTCCACGTTCTTCCACATTGATGAGTGGGCGGCCACTTGTTTGTCAGGTTGCATCCGAAGAACTGTTTGGGGGTGCGTCAGTTTGCCGAGACCATGATGTGCGCTACCCTTTACGACTCGGCCAACAACTTCCTGCACCGGCACTTTGTGGACGTGTCCCTGTCAGAGGAGTTCCTCACCTTGAGAACCGACGAGCTACTGGAGGTCGTCGCCTGCGATGAACTCAATGTGAAAACTGAGGAGCAGGTCAGACATTCCTTTTGCCTCTTGTGTCTTTTACACATCCTGTTGAGAAATGTCCAAGGGGTCCTGTCTTTGCACGTTGTCGCCTCTTTCTGTTCTTAAAGGAGATGTCAACCCAACAATTTTTTTTTTCAATGAGTTATATGTCTCTCTCTTTCAAATTTACCCTTCACATAATTAAATATATCTTATCGTTTAAAATAATGGAAAAAAAGCAAAAATATATCCTGTCTACTTACCTTTCAAACAAACAAAACACGCGACTGTATGTTCATCTTTGTAGGACGCAGAATTGAAAGCTTTTCTCTTTAACGGTGCGATACCTGCTGTTACGTCTGTAACCTTCTCGGAAATGCACTCGCACGAACAGTTAGCCTGTAAACAAAACGCCGGTTTGATTCATAACGGAAGTCACTAAATCAGGCAACGGCTCAAGGGGGGTTCCCCCAGCTGTGAGTGAGTTGATGCGTTCCAGGTTTCCTGTCTTTGAACATATCCTGCTGTGTATAGAAATCTGTTCTCTGTGAAGGTGTTTCAGGTAAGGTGTGGTAGCATTGAAGGCATGTCCACCCTTGTGCCTCTTCTCCCAGCAGGTGTTTGAGGCGGCGCTGTCTTGGGTCCATCACGATCGTGTCAACCGGGAATCTTTGCTGCCGGAGCTGCTCTCCAAGATCCGATTGCCGCTTTGTCGTCCTCAGTTCCTGACGGAGCGAGTCCAGCAGGAAGAACTTGTGCGCTGCTGTCATAAATGCAGGTCTGACCTGTTTTCTTGCTTGGCACGAACAAGTGTGAGTTCGGGTTCCACTCGTTATCATTCGCTGGCCTTCCTTCTTTTGGCCCCTAGAGACCTCCTGGATGAGGCCAAAGACTTCCACCTGATGTTGGAGCGTCGCCCTCACCTTCCCGCCTTCAAGACGCGTCAGAGGTGCTGCACGTCCATCATGGCGCTCATCTATGCCGTGGGAGGACTCAACAGCTCCGGTGTGAGGGGGCGGGACTTGGACGGCCGGAACGCCGTCCAATTGGTCCTCGGACTAACCCGACTTTCTCCCGCAGGTGACTCCTTGAATGTGGTGGAAGTGTTCGATCCTATGGGGAACTTCTGGGAACGCTGCCAACCAATGAGGACGGCCCGCAGCAGGGTGGGCGTGGCCGTGGTTAACGGACTACTCTATGCCATCGGAGGCTACGACGGCCAGTCGCGACTCAGCACCGTTGAGGTCTACAACCCCGAGACGGACGCTTGGACCAGAGTGTCCAGCATGAACAGCCAACGCAGGTCAGCACACTGATCGGAACTCTGATCAGCACACACCGGTTGGCGCCTTGATGTGACCGTTCTTGTGGCATTCCTCAGCGCCATGGGAACAGTTGTGATTGACGGCCACATCTACGTGTGCGGCGGCTATGACGGAAAATCTTCTCTCAACTCTGTCGAACGCTACTCACCGCACACTGACAGGTAACAAGCTCCCAACTCACACTGACATGGCTTAAAGCAGGGGTGTCAAACATACGGCCCGCGGGCCGGAACCGGCCCCCAAGGAGATTCGATCCGGCCCGCGGGATCATTCAAAAGTGAAAAAAAAATGCATTGAAGACACGGAATGAATATTTTAAATAAAATGCAATTCGTGGATTATCCGCTAAGGGGCACGCTGTTTTGATCACAGTAGAAGACAACATTGTTTTGATCAGGGAAGAAAACAGCAGTCTCAGTCTGTCACCGAGATAGACCCACCCCAGCAAATGATATGAAAGCGCCAATCAATGCTTCTTGAGACCAAAACAAAGAAAATAGATGATATTTTGACGATTTATAGCACAGTATGCTATAATGTTAATGGTTCGGCCCAATTGACATCTACCGAGATCATATGTGGACCACAATGTGAAATGAGTTTGACATCCCTGGCTTAAAGCAATGGTCCCCAACCACTGGTCCATGGCCCTATACTGGTCCGCAGACCACTAGGTACCTGGTCACAGACAGACGCTAATAAAGTAAATAAAATTGGTGGGGTGGCATATATATATATCAGCCCAAGAATACCCCCATTCTGTGGGTTACCTTCCAAAGGGCAATGTAAATATTATATGATCAATGATTGTGATAACACGGTGACCAGCTGTGAGCATCAGCGAGCACTCAGACGTGGCGGAAATGTGCATTATAGTTGCCAATCGGAGTCCACCTTGTCCTTCTCTACTTTGGTTTGCAAGTGACATCGCGATCAGCTCGATCAGGGCGCGCAGGTTTCTCCACCACCACAAGGTGGCCATCCTTGTAGGTGGTTTATGGTAACTTCCTGTGTGTTCTAGGTGGTCTGTGGTGACGGAGATGAGCGCCAGTCGCAGCGCTGCCGGTGTCACCGTCTTTGATGGACGCATCTTTGTGTCCGGAGGACATGACGGCCTACAGATCTTCAACACGGTCAGTCACATCTTCGTCCTCCTTATTGTCTTTGTTATCGTCAGTTATATGTGTCCATGTGCATGCATCTTTTAGGTGGAATATTACAACCATCACACGAACCGCTGGCACGCGTCATCGCCAATGTCAAACAAGCGTTGCCGTCACGGGGCGGCGTCACTGGGCAGCCACCTGTACGCCGTGGGCGGCTACGATGGTTCCGGGTTCCTGAGTGGCGCCGAGGTCTTCAGCTCAGCTTCAGGGCAGTGGAGCCACTTGGTGGCCATGAACACGCGGCGCAGCAGAGTGTCCCTGGTGGCGGCGTCAGGCCGCCTGTATGCCGTGGGCGGATATGATGGACAGACCAATCTGGGATCTGTGGAGATGTTCAACCCCGACACGGGTCGATGGACCTTCATGGCCCCCATGGCCTGCCACGAGGGTGGTGTTGGCGTAGGTTGCGTCCCCCTGCAGCCCGCCTAAACGGGCCCGTTGCACCCCGTCGCAGCCGGCGGGTCAGCTGTCGGGTGAGGGGGCCAAGTGAGCCCCGGCGAGGCCGAGCAGTGCGGTCGCATCGGCGACCGTAGCTTTAGCTGCTGGGGCTAACGGTTAGCATTGTGCCCGTGGCCGTTCCGACCGGCGGCAGGCGCTTCGATCCCGTGATCAGGGTCGCGCGCTCGCCGCTTCCTGTCGGCCGGGACAGGAAGTGGCACATCTGCTTCAATATAAAAGCACCCATCTTTGGTGCCATCCAGCAAGGCTTTTATTTTGGAAACAACAGGAATTTGACCTGTGTCCTCATAAGTCCCAATTTAAACAATGTGCAAAGAATGTGATCATGGAGCAAAGTTGTTGAAAGTGAAAAATAAATGAAGTTGCTTAATGGATGGGTGGTGCCTCATACTGTCGTCAATGTCACAAAATAAAAAATAATGAGCAACAATGGTGACGTGATGTTCTCGTTAGCACTAGTTTTACAGAAAGTGCTTTGCATGTAAAATGTGCTCAACTTGAAAAGTGCTTCATTGTAATATTTGTTCAATTAGGAAAGATCCAGCAGCTGATGATGACGTCAGTGACGGCGCCCCAGTAGTGCTGCAAAACTCATTTCACTCTTGATTCAAGTATGTACAAATCTGGTAGAGTAGTATAGTATATTGGGACTTGTTGTGGGCTTAAATGTTTCACACGGTAAAAAAAATCCATAATTAGTGATGAGGAAATTGGCAACACAACCTTGGATGAAAACCAAAAGACTTTTATTGCCTCATTGACCAGCAGGAAGTAGAATTCTGAATATCTCAGCTTCATCTTTAATGCCCGATAGGCTTACTGGGGTCCGCAGGCTCCTTGGGCGTACACTGAGTTGGGGGTCTTTGATCTGCCGGAGTCCTGGAAAGTCCGTCGTGATCCCTTTGTGGACTGGGACACCTAGATGCACATTTAGATCAGTCAAACCTCCTGGCGGATCATTATTCTTTGTAGTTTGCTGAGGTGACCCGTGGCCACTCACTCTGCAGGCTGGAAACGTCGCTCCTCTCCATCCAAAATCCCATGGTACAGTCGGATCTCCTGCTCCAAGCGCTGCTTATTACTGAGGAGACTGTCGTAATCTCTGCGCTGTTGCTCCATCTCGCCACGCACGTCCGCCAGTTCCGCCTCCAGCTTGGACACCACCGAACCAAGATTCTGGAGCTCCATGTCGTGCCAGTGCCGTGCATCGCCCAGCGAGTTCTCCAAACCGCGTTTCTGCAAGAGGACCCGCTTAAACATGAGCGGTGAGCTACAGCTGGCCGAAGGGCTCGCGTCACGGATCTCACCAGAGCTCGGATGGATTCGGTCTCAGCCTGGAGGCTTTGGATCTTGCAGCCCGCGTCGGAGCACTGGACTTTCAGGGCCTCTAGCTGTTCCTCTTCTGGACTCAGCCGACTTTCACACTTGGCATCCTGCGGGAGGAACATGCATTAAGTACTATCCGTGCAATACTTATCATTCCGTCTGGTCACCTTGCATTCCTGGTAGCTGTCCGTCTCAGCTCGGTTCTTCTCCGTCACTTTCTCCCAGTGGTTCCGGATGTAGGCCAGGATCTGGTCCAGGCTAGTTTCAATAGGAGCGTCCGGTTGATCCAATTCCCGTCCGGACATTTGACTGTAGAGGAGGCGCACGTCCTGTGGGGCGGGGACAGCATGACGAATTAGGGACGACATCCGGAACCAGGATGTTGGAGATGCCCATGGAAATAGTTGGGATGCAGTTGGAGCTATTCAGTCTGACGTTGGGAATGTCTCCTGTTATGTCAGGAATGTTGATGATTCTGAGCCACTCGCCCGTATTTTGTCAAGAGAGTCAGGAAAGTTGGAAGTGCATTTGAGAATCTTGCAGACGCAGTTCAGAATGTTCCAAACGATGTCTGACCTGCTCGTGCTGTCGCTCCAGTTGTTGGAGTTCGGCCCTCATGGCGTCCATCTGCTCCTCCAGCTCCGCCCGAGTCAGGCCAGCATCCTCCAAGACTTTGTATAGCGACGCCATCTCATCCTCCGCCGCCTTCCGGAACGGTCGCTCGCTCTCAAACCTGCGATGGAAGCTCACACATGACTATGAGTCGGCCCCTTGACTCCGCCCACTCGCGCCACACTCGGTGGCCGCGAACAACCTCTGACCTTTCTTTAAAGTCTTCGGCGTTGGCCTGCACATTTTCTGTCTGCAGCGTCAGTCGAGCGTTGTCCAGGATGGCCTCGCTGACCTGAACACATGCGTTGCCATGGAGATACTACTGTCAATCACTCATGAGAAGGCTGATACCAATCCTGATCAACGATAACGGCGTACCTTCAAACAGTCAGTGAATTGTGATATTTGATGTTACTTCGAATAACTGCGTTAATGTAAAAAGTAAATTAAGAGATAAATATATGTTTACAATCTTATAAATTATGTTTTGCCATTTATGGTTTGTCTCCGTGGGGATCGCCTTTGTCGAGTGATGTCACACTGAAGTCAATCGGTGAACTCGACGTCCTCCAAATTCAAAGGGCCGTGACGGTCTTCCTGGCCACCCAACTAGTGAACTTTTCCTCATCGGAAAAAGTCGACTTCCCACTTTCTTAGAATGCAGCATAACAATGACATACCGGGATCCTTGCACCTATTTGTAGCAGAGTTTGTCAGTAACATTGGCAACAAAAGATGGCTGCCCTCTGACTTCAGCCGCGAGGGGCCTAGTGAAACATCCACACACGCTTGGGCTCCAGAAATAAAATGAAAATCCCCAAGAATGTTGATGATTGTCTTCCAAAGAAAAAAACCCAAATATTTACAAATGTCTGATGGTGAAAAAAGACAAAATTAATCAGTCTGCTTTCATGGCGGACAACAGAAATTGGAGAATATGTCCTGTTGAAAGGTTGAAAGTGTAAGGGTTTGGAATTTTGAAGTTGAAAAAGGTCTTGAAACGTTTCATTGCTTCTAAAAGTAGTTGTCGTCTTGCTGGACACTACATCAAGGCTACCTTGTCTGAGCTTTGGAAATTGCGATTTTATTTGGGGGCCCTATGCTGGACTATCTGTCGCTGTCCATCCCCCAAAGACCCCGCCCCCAGCCACAGTCCTCGGGCTACCGGCCGCCCCTCTCACCTGCCTGTAGACATCCTCCCACTGGCCCCTGAGCGGCCCCCAGGCTCCGGCACAAGATGCCTTGCGGTCCAGACTCAAACGGATTTGCTCCTCCAGCTGCTGGTTCAGTTGCTCCAGCGCTTGGACTTTGTCTCGGTACTCCATCAAGCAGCTATTGAGGCCGCTCCCGCTGCCCGCCCCGGCCCCCGCCACGCCCTGACCCGCCCGCTCGCTCGCCCGGGGCAACAGGGGTGTTGCACTACTCCTGGTGCCCTGCAGGAAGATACTGCTGATGCCCAAAGCTCTGCGAGACACGCGCGTCCCCAGGTTGGATGCGACGCCCATCAGGGGCGCCGTGCCTACGAAGACACCCCGGGAGGTGGCCCCACCCGGGGCCACCCGGACACATGCGGCGCTCGGGCGCTCGGTCGAGGACGACGAGGACGCAGACTGGCCCAAAAACGAGGAGCGGCGTCGAGGCAGAGGCATGACGGACTAAACCTCAGAGGGACCCGCATGGCCACATTTATGGGAGGACTGGATTCTGGAAAAGATGGCGCCTTTGTTCGGCTAACATTTGTGTTACCGCGCTGACCTCTGACCTTTGTTGTCACGCTGCCTGTGCATGTGTGTGTGTGCAGCTGCGTCAGCACATGTGAGGCAAACACACGTACACTGTGACTCAGCTGTTTGTTTGTTGTTCCTTTCAAAAGAAACGTTCTGGCTTGACGCGTCAGTTCCTGTTTACGACACCATGTGACCTGTTAGGTGATGAAATGAAATCGTCTCTGTAGACATCAGAGGTTACGTGAGGACATAAGCTGTTTTTATTAAAGACTACTTTGTTAACTTTGCTTTGTTTTGATTGTTTCACTCACAAAACGTTTTTTTTTTTTAACAACAAAAGTCAATTGGTGATGCCATCAGGAGAGAGTGGCGCCCCACCCACACACACACACACACACACACACACACACACACACACACACACACACACACACACACACACGGATACCCCCAACCATAATCAAAGTCATCGGACGGTGTGAGGTGAAAACAGGAAGTGTAGAAAGGAAGTGAATCAAAAAGCGTGACAAGCGTCTTCCTGTCACTTGTTTCGTCTGCTTTGGCGTCAGCCTGCACTTCCTGTTGCCGCAAAGGTTGCAGCGCCAACAGAATGTCCCGCCTCGGGTGACGCCAACAACAGAAAGTCTGGCCTACAGCGACAGCGCTTGTGAGGTGTCGCTGTCAGACGCTCTGGCGGAACCCAGTGGACTTTTCCCGGAGCGGCTGAGGTGGTCCGAGGGCGTCCCTGGGCGTCGGCAGGAGCAGGAGCGCAGCAGCTGGAACAGGTCTCGGCGAAAACGCACGCCCACGAAGACGTATAGGAAGGGGTTGAGACAGGCGTGCAGGTAGGCCACACCCTTCAGCACCTGGCCCGCCTTCAGGAAGCGTTTGAGCTCGCGGCAGTCGGTGACAGTCACGTTGGCTGCCTGCATCGCCTGTGTCACCAGGACCGCGTTGTGGGGCAGCTGGGTGGCCAGGAAGACCGTCACGACGGCCAGGACCACGCGCATGGCTTTGTGCTTCAGGAAGCTGCGCGTCTTGAGCAGGGTGGCCACCACGGAACCGTAGCACGCCGTCATGATGGTGAAAGGCAGGCAGAAGCCCATGACCACCTGCACCCACAGCGTGGCCATCTTGGTGCGCTGCCCCACGTGCGACGGGAACAGCATTCGGCAGAACTCGCGCGGGCCCTCGTCCGAGTCGGTTGACACGGTCGTGGCGAAGGCCAGCTCGGGTGTGGCCAGCAGCAGGGCGGCCAACCAGACGGCAGCGCACACAAATCGTGCGAAGCGGCGCCGCTCAGCCTGCGAGTTTTGGGCTTTGGCTGTCTGCACGATGACCACGTAGCGGTCCACGCTGATGCAAGTCAGAAGCAGTGTGGAGCTGAACAGGTTCACCTTGTACACCGCCGACGTCACCTGCAAACGAGCCGTCAAGCTTTTATTAGGCTTGGACAACACAAGATGATAAAAAAAAAAAAAAAACAAGAACAAAAGCCCTAATGCCCCAACCTCATCCCATGTGCAAAAGCACTTCGGGTTTAAAAAAGGTGATTCAAAGACATGACACGGATGAGGGTGAGGAAGCGGCACCATGGAAGACCGTCAGCACCAGGAGCTGTTCAGAACAAGAGTGACCGCCCTGCACCAGGCAGATCGTGGAGCCAGAAGCACACTTAAAAACCAAAGACGGGGTTCTTTCCACCCCGGCTACATAACGACTCAGTTCGCTGACGGCCTCCGACTGAGGAAATGCTGCCCTGCTAAAACAAATAGCATAGCCCAGCTAGGCTTGGTTGTGTTTTTGTGCAGCAAGAACATAACCAAATAAGCCAAGATTGGCACAGCCGAACCTTTGGGCACTCGATGACCCGCGCTACCAACTGAGCCACAACCACCTCGCAAAACCGACATGCTTTTGTTGCTCGGCTGGACTTGAGCTGGTCAGCAGCTCCTGGCAGGGCCCAAGCAACATTCTGGCCTTCTGGGCGGCTGTGGACCACTACGTAGAGTGGGTTGCCCAGCAACCGGAGGTTTGGCTGTTCCACTCTTGTCTCTTTTGTTTTGCTTTTGCTGCTGGAAAATACAGTCAAACCTCGGGTTTTCGAACGTCTCTGTTCTCGACCAAATCAGTTTTCGACCAAATATTAGGAGTTTTTTATGCCTCGGATGACGACCGAATTTCGGTTCTCGAACAAACTGAGCGCACTTGAATGCGTCACTTGACTCCTTTCGCCTTCCTTACACGAGAAAGTGACACTTCCTCGTTTAGCATTCCACGGTGAACACTGAACAGACGTGTTAAAAAAAAAAAAAACAGACGGGTTCAATCAAGATTTTTTTTAAAAAGAGCGTGGTTTCGTTTTTCGAACAGCCTTCTGGAACGGATTATGGTCGAAAACCAAGGTATGACTGTACAACACAATGCTGGTCACTGCTGCTCTCTGCTGTTTTTTTTATTTGTTTTTTGTTTTTTTTAGCAGGGTGGAACTCAGCTAAATTAAATTGGCTTATCTCTATAAGCATACAAGGACTAAAAGAAATCAATTCCCGACTACTCTTCAAAAAGCACAGCTACCTTGCACAGGGTGGCGCCAAAGGTCCAGCTGTGAGACGCTTCGGCCGCCCACAACGGCAGGGTGACCAGAAACAAAAGGTCAGCCACGGCCAGGTTGAGCAGGAACACATCGGTCATAGTCTTGAGACGCCGACGGAAGTTCAGGTAGATCCAGACCACCGCCAGGTTCCCGGGGCCGCCCACTACCGCGATCATCCAGAAGAGTGGTGGCTCGCATGCACGCCGGAAGGCCCGCACCGATGACAGGTCGCACATAAGGTCCTGGAAGTCATAGTCCGCGGTGGTGGCCGTCAAACCTTCGGACCAGGGGTCCTGAAAAGGGGAAAATGGGTCGGGGGTTCATTAATGATGTCCGCTTGTGCTTTACCTGAGTGGGTGAGGCTTCGTACCTCGGTCACAGAGTCCGTCATGAAGTCATCCATGGAGTCACCTGGCGGTGGCTTTCTCCCGGCTGAAGACAAACATTGCAAAATAAAAGCTTACTATTTTTCATAACAGAATGTTTTCTGTCACAGAAATGTGGTGCTTCAACGTAGCACCCTGTTAACAGGAAACTTCAAAATATTTTCAAAATACTCCTTGATGAGAAACTTTTCTTCTGTAGGGTCAGAATTTCAAACAGGGAGCCTATTTGACCAATGTTCCTCTTTCTAGATTTTACAAATATACTTTTTAATCATTTCTTTTTTAATAGACATATTTAACTATTAAGGTTATAATGGCAAAACCCAACATTTAATGCACTCAATGAAAAATGTAGATACAGATCAGGTTGGATTTTTTTTCTTTCTTATGCCCTGCATACATTTGCTGTGCATGCTGCATACATTTGCTGATGCTAACTAAAAGAAGAGAAACTTCTTGCATTTTCAAATTGGAGCCTGTTGACTGCCAATAACAAGAAATATTTCTTCTCAAGTGCTGGAATTTCAAAATAAAAATACAATGGTATGTCACTGTCATTTCTCTTCTCATGGCTTGATTTTCAAAGAAAGGCGATGAAAATATGGGGCTGTCAATCAGAAACTCATCAGCTTCAAGATAAGAGTCAATGATAGGAAAAATCTTTCCTTCGTGGACATTTTGAAATTCAAACTCACTGACTCTCAACATACTTTGAATGACTAAAAGCACACACACACAAACACACGGGAGGACTCACTATGGCGTTGTTGGTGGTTGCGTCTCGATGTCGCGATCGCACAGGCGTTCTGATGTTCGTTACAATTTTAACGAGTCAAAGCAGAAGTGATCAAAAGGGGCGGAGCCGCAGACTCTTGAATACATCCCTCCATTTTTTTGTTCGTCTCACGTTGTGTTGCATGTGCATGTGCGTGTGCGTGTGTGTGTGTGTGTGTGTGTGTGTGTGTGTGTGTGTGTGTGTGTGTGTGTGTGTGTGTGTGTGTGTGGCATGGGGGGGGTTGTTGACACGCTCAACGTCGAGTGTATTTGACCTTTGGCCACACCTGCCATCTGAGATGGTCAACAGTGGATGTTCATCCCAAGTCTACAGAGCGAGCTCTCATCGATCAGTTGGCTGATCGATTAAGAGTTGCATGTGTTCCAATACTTCTGCTCGTGTCACGGATGTGATGCACCAAAGGCCCGTCCGTCCTTGGTGTGTCTGTCTCACTGGCGACATGAAGACGTTGACGAGGTGGTGGAAAATCTCTTCACGGGATATACTGTAAGCGAGACGAGCAAGACGACCATGAAGATGAAGATGATTTCCTGTGCACTCATCTGTTTCATTGTGTTGCGTGACTCAAGCGACCAGGCCTCACTGGCACGCTTGTGTAACAGGAAGTGACAGCGTCAGCTTTGCACGCAAGCTCGCGTTTGTTTTTCAACTTTGAGTATTTTTTTTTTCAGTTTTCACTTTGAAGCTGCCAGACGAAGTGGTGAATAACCACAGTACCTCTCACCTTCATCACGTTCAACAAGCCGTTAAGGACGAACGCACGTAGTGACGCATATCGTCCACACCACAGCACTCCACCCGATGTTGCCCTTCATGCTTGATCGATCAAACAACATGACAATACACTAAGAATGGGCGAGTACCAATCATCAGTATCGGTATCAGGCCAATACCAGTACTATTCCAATGTATCGGATCTCATGATGGCGGCCGATACCAGTCAATGACACCATGGCGATCTCTTGTGGCCATTTTACTATCAGGAAATAAGTGATATACCTAATAAGATGAAATTTCTGTAAGTATGTGTATTTTGACAAGGTTTACATTCAGTGGTGTACATGAAAAATTTGGGGTGCTCCTCTAATGAACACCGGAGGTTGTTTGGTGCTCATTTTTTTTCCGACCCACCGACCTCAGGGATGAACTTGCGGCAGATCTAATATGAGTATTTTTTTTTTTTCAGTTGTTGTTGCATCAACTGATATAGCCTTCTCGGATGAGAGGCCAAACATTGGTTTCCTTGTGTCTCCTCTCGAACTTAACACCTTGTATGAATCTCTTGCTTTCCTCTCATTGTATTTTTTTTCAATATTTGAGATAAATAAAGATCAAATCAAATTAACTCTTCGAAGACAAACGGAACACTCTAGTTCAATGCTCTGAGAAAGAAATGATCTTGATGAAAGAGAATATTCACAAGCATTTTGGACTTCAATTCTTAATTCCTGAGGACCTGTTGTGCCTTTTCTCAAAAATAAACAATAGGGCTTTCTTTAAAACGATCATTGCTTTTATATACAGTTTAGGTTAAAAAAAAACTCGTGGTATGTGCTACTTTGCAGTAGTATTGACAGAGTTGAATACTATTTACTGAGTACTGAAAAAAAGTGGTATTGAGCATTCCGACATTTGCCAATTTTTCCTTTCTGCAAATGTTTGAGCTAAAAACTGATCAGAATAATTTGTTTTTCTTCTTGTAAACTGGGATAGACATTTTTAAAATGTCCTCGAGGGAAAGTGCCTCATCTCTGTTTCTGTGTGCCAGACCTCCATCTGGTACCGTCAGCCGCCTGCTGAGGGCAGTATAGCAGACAGCTGACATTGACCCACTCAAAAAGAAGACAACGAAGACGACGACGGAGCAACAGAAACAGAAATGACGGAAGACTGGACCGACGACTGACAAGTTATGTAAACGGTATGATTAGTTTTTCATTTCACCAGGCGGGAAACATTTTAATGTGTGTGTGTGTTTTGTCGGCTGGCTACTTTGCATTCATTGAGGCGTCTTTTGTGCCTGTTAGCATGCTTCCGTTAGCGGGGTGTCCGCTTGGTCCACTTGAAGCAACTTATTCTCGCAGCGGGCTTGTTTGAGTCCCGCCACTGAAGCCAATGCCCAGTACTGTACTGGAGTTGTTGTTTTTTTCCAATCATATATTCCAGTTCAATCCCATAATATCTGGATTTATTTTTTGACAAACCTTAAATAAACAAAATAAAGAATTGATACGAATTTAACATTTAAGTAACTACATATAGAAATTGTCAAGGGACTTCAAATAAACAACTTGGAGTATATGTCAAAAATCTTTCTAACTTTCTTGTTATCTAAAAATTTGGGACTTAATATAACAATCAGTATCAATTAATTAAAAAAAAACCTTAACATACCTTTGTGAATATGAAATTTCCCTAACGAAATAAAAAGACCAACACCAGTGCAAATTTCTGTCCCCTGATCACTAGTTGCTTATGATACGTTTGACTGACGTCATGATCTCTAATGGATTCGATTCGTGAAATCAGAGGTGTTGCACATCGTTTTTTTTAAAAAATTTTAATTTTTTTTAAATTTGTCGCTTGTCGCCCTCTGGTGTCAGACGAATGACGTTTCTACTCTATTCTGTTCCAACCTTGTCTTCAGATGATGCTGCTTTGTTTTTTTTTCAAATAAAATGAGCCAGCATATTACGAATGTCTTCACAGGTGGAATCAAAAAGTGGAAGGGAGCTGGATCACAATAACAAAGAACTAGAGACGCAAATGTGGAAACATCTTCAGGTTTCGTCCAAAGGACTTGGCCTAAAATGGATGCATGTCTTTGAAGGCATCATCTGCAAATAGATCTCCAATCGCACCATGACCACACATACCACGACGAGGTCATCGGCCACATACTCAGTGGAAAGTGACGATGCAACGCTCACGTCCGGGTCATTCTCAGCGGTTGGCGATGACGCACTGGTGTGCAGCTGGACGCGGCGCTTCCGGGACGTGGGCCCCGTCACGCTGCAGCTGGAAGGCGGGCCCGCCTGCGCCCGCCTCTACTGTGATGTCATTGACGGGCTGGCAGAGGGCGGAGGCCTAGCCGAGGCCTTCCTGGTGGAGATCTTCCGCTGCAAGCTGTGCCAGTTCACCTGTGGCCTCAAGAGCGCCATCTGCAGTCACCTGCTGATGGTTCACACCTCATTGGAGGAGGCGGGGATTCAGCGGCCGCCCCCCACATACACCCTCGAACTGAAGCACGACGATGACGATTTGCTGCTGTACGACATGTTGCACGACATCGGCCCAGACGCGGGGTTAAAGGTTGCGCACAGCTGTGAGGTGACGCACATACAATACATTCGAGTTTATTTGTAAGGACAGTCTTTTTATGAAAATGATTGGGCCTGCAACCAATGATTGTTTTACTTATCGATGCATCTGTCAGTTATTTTTTTGATTAATTGATGAGTTAGTGCAAAAAGAAAATAATGTGTACAATATGCAAGACTCTTCAAGTATTAGATGCAAAAGGGTTGCACATTGTAAACATTCAAGCAGGTTTACAAAAAGATAAAAAATATATATTGCACAGCTGGGTTCACAGATTTGATATCAAGTTTTGGGGGCATGTCTTCATCAGCAGGTCAGCAGCCTGTTTGAGGACGACGAGTCCATCTTCCCCGTGAAGACCACATCGGGTTCCACGGATGCCACTTCCGAGGAGACGGCACAGTCCGCCCACCTCATGACGCTCGGACTGTGTCGCATCACCGCCCCACGGCTGGCTGCTCCCCTGCCAGAGATCCCGCAGCCTCTTGTCTCCGGACGGGCGCGGTCGACCGATCCGCCGTCGGACCCGCTGACATCCGAGGACGCAGGGAAGGGTGCTAAAAAGAAAAATGATGCTTGCCGTCTTTCCAAGAGACATCATGCATGGAGTCAAGTGAACCGCCGCCGCCAGAGGCGGTCGGCTGAGCGGCAGGCGGAGCTAAAGTCTCGCAGGAGGAGGACGGATGTGAAGAAGAAGGAGGAGGAGCTAGGGCAAAAACAGCCAGACTCGCATGACTTCGGGGACGCAGGTAAAAATCTCTTCAAACCATTCGTCTTGAACTTGAATCAATCAGTTAAGTCCCCCCCTGCAGACAAGGTTATTAGAGTTGACCAAAATGAATAAAATCACATTTTTCAACAAAATAAAAATGTAAAAGAAAAGTAACTGAAACTACACTCTTGTGTTCATAAAACTAGATACTGTATTTCGAACAAAAGTACCCTTTTTTTCTTCTTTGTCAACCAGTATCATACATGAGCTATTGGGGGGCTGATTTGAAGTGAACTGATTTCGGTATTGCCGTACACAAGAATCAAACAATCACTTGACCCTATTAGACAACACTTGCCCTTTTCTTTATTTTTATTTTTTATCTTCTTTTCAACAAACACTTATTTTATTAACAAAAAGAAAAACTAAAATGAAAGATTAAAAAAAATTTAACAAAATTGCAAAATATAACTGACTTAATTTTACTCTATGCTGGGAAAATCCCAAATGATTTCAACCCTGCCTGCAGACGAAAGTCGACGTGTGATTGAACGAGCTGACAGGAAAAAAAAGAAGAAGAATAAGAAGAAGGTGACGACACACCTGGACAGGTGGATGCGAGACGCTTGAGTGACATTATCACTGCTGCTTGGCACCCGACTTGCTGATCGGTTGATTGATTGATTGACAGCTCTCGTCACAGATCATCAGAAGGAGGAAACAAATTCGTCTGCTCGCTGTGTCACAAGTCAGTCTATTACTCATAGTCGTCCGTCTGGCACACACACACACACACACACTAATCGCAGAGCTCCTTATTGTTTCCTCACAGGAAGTTGTCCAGCAAAGTGACCCTGCAGCGCCACCTGGGGGTCCACACTGGAATCAAACTCTTCACCTGTCCCACCTGCCCGTACACGAGCAGATTCAAGGAGTCGCTGCAGCAGCACGTCAGGACGCACACCGGTAACGTGCGCATGTGCGCACACACACCTATCTGAATACCCAATGGTGACACGAACCCTTGCGCTGCTCACAGGAACGTGTGTGTGTGAACAGGTGAGAAGCCGTACAGGTGCGCCTTGTGTCCCTATGCTTCCATCGACCGGAGTTCTCTGCGCCGACACTCCCGAACGCACAGCCAAGAAAAACCTCACAAGTGTCTGCAGTGCAACTACAGCAGGTAACGCCCCGACTTGCCCGGACGTCAACGTACGCGTTCACTCCTCAGTCTCCTTCCGTGCGCTTCTCTCCCTGTCAGCATCCAGAAGAAGAGTCTGGATCTGCACGCGCGACGCCATCACACCGGGGAGACGTTTCCATGCCAACAGTGCCACTACGCCAGCGCAGACCGCCAGCTGCTGCTGAGACACATGCGCCGACATCATCCTCCTCCTCCTGCTCCTCCTCCTCAGCACGCATCGTCGCCATCTTAATGCTCCCACGTCCAAGGCAGAAATGGCCAACAGGTGGAAGTTTTTTTCTGAAGATGCCCCTAGATGTTTTCTTTTTCTTAACAGGCGACAGACAATACCCCTTCATTCTTTCAAGTCATTTTCCTTGCGCGTCAGCTTCAAAGCTTTCTGTAAGTCAGTGTTTCCCAAGCAGGAGCACATTGCAGGGCTACGGGGAAAACATGAAATCATTTCTTTCCGGGATCAATTAACTGCAGCAAAATCCCAACAGCCGTGTCTGAGTAGATAATTGATGACAACCAAGTCAATCTGCTCGAGTGGCTTTGAAGGTTTTGGCTCAGTGGCCGAGTGGTCGTCTCCCAACCCCAAGGTTGTGGGATGGGTCCTCAACCCCATGTGACCATGTGGAAGTGTCCTTGAGCAAGATACTGAACCTCCTGATGCTGCGTCACCAGGAGGTAAAATGAGGAAGCAAGCGTTAAAGCGCTTTGGGTATACCTAAGGTCGAAAAGGATTATTCAAGTGAAAGCCATCAGCCTTTCCGGGCTTTGTTCCTGACACTGAATGTTTAGAAGCCTGTTTCAAGTGGACTTCATACATGGAGCTCCAGTTTTTTTTTTGGGGTGGGGGGGCAAATGGTATACAGTGAAAGTTATTTAGAACAAAGGCAGGTATAATCTTTGTTTTAAATCGTATGTTTTTATTGGCTGCCTTTCCAGCAGCTCCTATATTTTGTTCTTCTACTTCTTCCTTGCATAACTTTGCTGCTGTGAATTGGGAATTTTTCCATTGCGAGACTAATCAAGGTCATCTTATTTATATTCCTTATTTATATACAAGGCAAAATATTTATTTTTGTTTCATTTGAGTTAAAGATTGCCTAAGAATGAAATGTTCAAAATGCGGAACGAAAATAAAAAGATCAATTGTCAACTTTATTGTGATTTGTGCTACATGTGCAAAAGCAGCCGTTGATTTTTTTTTTACACTTTTTTTTGGTTAAATAATTGGTTAATCAGTGGCGGCCCGGTAGTCCAGTGGTTAGCACGTCGACTTCACAGTGCAGAGGTACCGGGTTCAATTCCAGCTCCGGCCTCCCTGTGTGGAGTTTGCATGTTCTCCCCGGGCCTGCGTGGGTTTTCTCCGGGTACTCCGGTTTCCTCCCACATTCCAAAAACATGCATGGCAGGCTGATTGATCACTCTAAATTGTCCCTAGGTGTGAGTGAGGGCATGCATGGTTGTTCGTCTCTGTGTGCCCTGCGATTGGCTGGCAACCAATTCGGGGTGTCCCCCGCCTACTGCCCAAAGACAGCTGGGATAGGCTCCAGCACCCCCGCGACCCTAGTGAGGATAAAGCGGATTGGAAGATGAATGAATGAATTGGTTAATCATTGAAAATGAAATTCATTCATCATCAAAATATTAATCACTATTAATAGTCAAATGCAAAAAAGTGAGAATGAGTTATTAAAAATGTTACCATTTTAAATAGTCAAACCTATTGGGGTCAGATGGGAAACTCCCCCACCCCTCCCAAAAAAAAAAAAAAAAGATGTCAGTGTGACAAATCCACTTCCTCGAGCTATTACTGTTGGGCCTGCTGTTGTCAATAAAGTTCGAGGCCTTTGAACAGAAGCCAATAATCCGATCCGATTACAATGGTGCAGATGGTATTGCTTTTAATCTGCTCGACATGTCTGAACACGCCGGCAGCATGGTCGTCATGCTCGCAGGTAAAACCAACTCGACACACTCGCCGCACATAGTCATTGGAACTACTTTGCACTACTTTACTCATTATTATGTTACTCTCTTGACTCATCATTAATTTACACTGTTGGCTGTCATCATTTTAATCTGTACTTATTCATTCCACCTTGACGTGATGTCAGAATCATCTTTCTTGGCCAAGTCTGTAAGAAGACACAAGGAATTTGTCTTCGGCAATTTGTGTCACTCTTGAATTACAGCAACAAAAAGAACATTTAGGACGTATCCCACACAGAGTTCTTAAGCAATGGTGAAGGTGATGTGGAGAATCCTTGTGTGACAGTTCTTTTTGGTACGCTAGCGCTGTTGCTGTGCGCGTCCGTGGCGCCGCTTTGGGCCTTCGTGGACGAGCTGGATGACTCGTGAGTCCACTTTTGTGTGATTTGAGTCATCATCACCTGTCAATCACTGTCAGTGTTTCCTTGTCCGACAGGTTGTTGGCGACGCAGCGAAATGAAGACATTTGGTTGATTAAAGTACGTTGACTTTCATATGTCATCAGTGATGAGAAAATGTGACATTTTTGGTTGCCCTATGTTGAGTGTGAGTGGTAGTGTAAAAAAAAAAAAGTGCACAAAAAATCCTGTATAGCACGGGTGTCAAAGTCAACGCCCGGGGGCCAAATCTGGCCCGCTACATTATTTGATGTGGCCCGCAAAAGCAAATCAAGCATGTCAAGTTCCAATGCCAGCATTTTTTTTTTTTTTTTAGTTCCAGAAAAGTCATGATTGTGGAGATGCGATTCCGGCCGACTAAATACCGTACATGGATGATATTTGGCATGACCCAAATCAAATCAAAGCAAAAACATTAAGAAATAAAAAAGTTCTTCATTCAGGTTTGACAGCATATCGCGCCGCCTTGAGCTTCAAAGGTGGTCACAGAACAAATGAAACTCGTATCTTGAGGCCTAACAGGCCATCCTGACCCAGCCCGCTGATGATGTCACGTGGCATTACTATGCTCAGTTTTACGCTCCATGGTGCCGAATCTGCAAGGAGATGGACCCGACCTGGCACCGGATCGGCTCCGAGCTCAAGAGCGTCGGATCGCCCGTCAACGTCGGCAAATGCGACGCCATCGCCAATGCGGGTGAGCCCACCTTTGTCCTCACCGTCATCATCGTCAGCATCGTGCCCTCGCGCTCACCCACCTTCTGCCTGCAGGCTTGGCCAAAGAGTTCAAAGTTCGCACCTATCCCGCCATCTTCTTGTGAGTTCACAGCTCAGCATCCGACATCATTGTGATGTTTGTTCATGACGTCACTTTGATGTGACGATGATGTTTTGGTGACATCGCCGTGAGTCATCTTGATGTTATGATTGACATTATGTTGTCATGGTGATGTCTTGTCTATTTCAGGTGGAAGGACGATATGAAGTATCTTTACTTGGGCCCCCGAACCGCAGACGCCATTGTTGAATTTGCTAACAGAGTTAGCGGGTGAGGATGACACACGTCACAGCTGTCACATTGTGTGTTCGTGTGAGTGTGGGCGCGCGCGTGCGTCCACGCCAGCGTGTTAGTGGGTAAGAGTGACATAAAAAAAGGGAAACAACATGGTTCTGATGTTTGTGTTTTCAGTCCGCTGATTCGACCCTTGACGAGCCCGGAGCTCTTCCAACACACTTTAAGCCGGCATGATGTCATGTTTGTGTATATCGGAGCATCATCACTGCTCAAAGTAACACACACACACACATACACACACAGACGTTTGACCTATAACCACTGACCTGTGACCTGTGTTTGCAGAGTGAGTACTCATCAGTGGCTCAGGAGATGATAGTATCGACGTTCTTCTTCTCCGCCAGCAGAGACGTCGTGCCTAAGGTCCAAATGTCAACACAAGAAGTCGAAGCAAAAAAAAAAGCCTTTGAAGATGCTTGTTACCTGTTGGTTAATTGCGCTTTGACGGTGTGGTTTGCAGGCCGTGTCTCTTCCCGCTCTTCCGGCCGTGGTGGTCTTCAAAGATGGCGCTTACTTCAGCTACAATGGTGGGAATGAAGCTGATCCCTCTGACTTTTGTGTCTTGACCGATGACCTTTGTGATTCTTTGACACATTTCAGAGGCCAGCGACGGCTCACTGAAGGCCTGGATCAAAAGGGAGAGATTCAGTAACTATGCTAAAGTGGACAACTACATGCTCTATGCCATGGGAGACTCAGGTGACTGCTGACCACACACACAAGACGCGTGTGCAAACACACACTAGAGGATTGACGTTATCAAGAATCTCGCAGGATGGGATTCAAATTTAGGTTTAATCACGGGATTCGGACAGTAAAGGATAAATTCACGGGAGCGGGATGATCCAATTAAAAAACAAATTCTGAGATGCGCAGCCATTTTTAATGTAGTTGACCTCCAAAATGGGAGTGGTACTGGAGTGGGAGTCATACTGAACGGACAGGACAGAGTAGGAGTCGATTTCACCGGGAACGGTACGCAGACAGGATTTTTTTTTCTTTACTCTAGTCCCAGATTGGGACGGCATGGGATTTTATCTGTGGGTGTGGGATTGGACGGGAGCGAAATGACAACGCACTTTTTTGCGCAGGGAAGCTGATTCTGTTGGCACTGTTGGATGATGCCAATGTGAGCCAACAAAATCTCAGGTATGACCTCAGATCTGTGCGACGCACTTCCTGTCTGTCTGACCTGCTTATGCTGTCCTTCCTCTCACATGTTCAGGTACAAAAACCTTGTGTGGAAAGTTTCGCAGGACTACAAAGATGTTTACAGCAGGTCGGGAAGTTCAACCTTAAGGCTTTGAACGTGAAAATCCACTGAATGAGCGTGCGCGCATCAAGCTTTGGTCTTGTTTTTCATTCCCACAGAAACATTCACTTTGGCTTCATGGAGGGCAATGAATACATCAATGGGCTCATCATGGGGTGAATATATGCGCATGTGTATGTGTGTGTGCACACATCTTAGTGAGAGTGCATGTGTGAATACACGCGTGTGTGCATGTTTATATATGTCCGCGCACATGTTTCTTCAGCATGTGACTCGGTGTGTTTTGTCACGTGTCCAGCGAGCTGCAGCTTCCGACCATCGTCATGTTGAATCTGTCCACTGACAGCTACTTCCTGCCACCTGCCCCACTGGAGACAGAGCGCCATCTGTTGGACTTTGTGGATCAGGTTCTGGACGGCAGGATCCAGGCGAGTCCGCCAAAAAGCACTGGCAGAAAATCTTGAAACGCGTTGTTGACTCGTGTTGTCCTTTGTCCTATTTTAGGCTCATGGAGGAAACGGGGTCATTCAGCGAGTCAGACGCTTCATTTACGACACCAAAGGCATGCTCGTGGTACTTCCTCTTGACACTTCCTGGCCAAGTGCAGCTGACTGTCCTCATGCTGGTTCTGTCTGAAAGTCTGTCTGTTTCCATCCAGCCGCTGCTGAGTGAGGCTCCGCTACTGGGCTGCTTCCTACTGGGCTTCCCGCTGGGCCTTTTGGTCTTCTTGTGCTTTGTGTGCTGGAAGGCCAAGTCTGACTACGGAACCCAAGACGACGATGATGATGACGACAACGACCAGCCCAACTTCTTTCGGAGACAAATACCCGACAAGAAGTCAGACTGACTCCGAACGACAGAACCTCAGTGTGCTGCAAACTTTAAAAAAGTCGATTAAAGAAAGGTTGAAAAACTTTGCAATTGGGCGTGAAATGGGTCCGACATCAGACATTCTAACGTTGGCATGCATTTGCAACATGTTCCTCTTTGCTTCCAAATGTCACAAGTTCAGCAGACGCAGTGTTATCAAACAAATGTGTTGTCTTGTGACTCCAAATTTTTTCATTTGGTCTCAGCAAACGTTAATTGAAAAAAATGATAAAAAGATATTTGTCCTTTTAAATTCAGGGCCAGGAGGCATCCCAATCAGATACCCGAGCCACTTCAATTGGTTCCTCTCATTGTGGAGGAGCAGCGGTTCAACCCTAAGTCACTTGTGGAGCACGGACACACTTTTCATCCGCTTGTATCCGGGATCTTGTTCTTTCGGTCACAACTCGTGAGCAAGTCATTGGAGAGCTTCGCCTTTTGGTTCAGCTCCTTCACCACACAGTTGATGATCCACCTGACGATTTCCTACTCGAGCCTATCCTAACCCCTTTTCTGAAGAGCTCTCATATACAGTCAAACCTCGGTTTTCGAACGTCTCGGTTCTCAACCAATTCGGTTTTCGACCAAAAATTTCGAGTTTTTTGTATGCCTCGGATGATGAACAAATTTTGGTTCTCGACCAAACTGAGCGCACTGAATGCACCACATGACCCCTCTCGCCTTCCTTACACGAGGAAATGACGCTTCCTCGGGTAGACAAGAAAGTGACACTTCCTCGTGTCGCTTTCCATTGTGAGCAGAAGTGTTCAAGAAACATTTTTTTTGAAGAGCGTGGTTTCGGTTTTCGAACAGCCTTCTGGAACGGATTATGGACAAAAACCGAGGTTTGACTGTATATATTTATTTTTCAATAAATCCATTCACCAGATGATGTATGAGCTTATCTTTTTAATTATAAAAAAATAGCACAGAACAATTTACGAGCAGCACAGTTCTTGAGCGCTACATTCATTTCTTTCAAAATAAAAGGGAAACTTTTTCCATGAACGTAGTCTGTTATTGTGAAGGTCGACGGGTCGCACTGACGCTTCCCGGAGACAAAAGACAAACATCTAGCTAGCAGCTAGCTGAGTGCGTCGCCAAAAGTGGTCGTCGAGACGATTAAGAGGTCCAACAAAGCGAAGCCGCCGGCTGCTCTTCATGCTGGCGACCTGCTGGAATCACTCCAGAAACTTGTCGGCATTGGTACGCCGTCCCCATGGCAACGGAAGACTTCTACGAGGTGACGCTAACATGCTAACACGAGCTAACGTGTAACACGGCCAACTTGAGAAAAGTTGATGAGTCGCCGCGGGGTGACGCAACGTCAACTAGATATCGTCATATGTGTACGGGGACATGGCGTGGGATACTTGAAACGTGTTTTGAAATTCTAATGCGTGTGATATAAACAAATGGGCTGCGTGCTGCCCACAGGTGGAGCGGATCGTGGATAAGCGGAAGAACCGGAAGGGGCGGACGGAGTACCTGGTCCGCTGGCGAGGCTACGGCTGCGAAGGCGACACGTGGGAGCCTGAGGTTCATCTGACTACATGTATGCCGTATGTGCACGACTTCAACCGACAGCACGCTCAGCGTCATAGAGACGCCACCCTGCTGCGCTCCACTCGTAGCTATCTGTGCGCTACCCCCCACGGGAACCCCTGCAGCCCACCTGCTCATGTTGGGCGACTTCTGCCCATCTCGGACCCTCCACCTGCCCCGGCTCATCTATCGCCGGGCGAACTAAAGGGCCAGTCGCACTCCTCAGTGAGTGTCATGCCAGGACCTCCAAAGTTGGTGCCCCCGTCATTGGTGCCCTCAATGCCGGTGCCCCTGGTGGGCCCACCCCGCCGCAGCTTGGACTTGTCCAAAAGCGGGATCAAGATCCTGGTGCCCAGAAGCCCCATGAACAGCCTACTGGATGCTGAAGAGTCGCCCAGCGAGGCGGCACCCAGCGAGGCGACTCACAACACGGATGCCGGCGCCCGCGATGCCCACGATGTCCCACCTGAGGTGGCCCTGGAGCAACCGGCCGGCGTGCAGCTGGCTCCAGGAGAGCTGCGTGCCCGCATGGGGATCAGGTCACGAGTTAACAACGCCCGGCCCGTGATGCAAGCCCTCAATGGATCAGGTAATAATAATAATAATAATCATCATCATAATAAGTATAGCTGAGGTTTATCTAATGCCGTTCAAGGGGCTTGTGTACACTTAACAATAACTGAGCCAGGGGTCCTTCAAATGTTTAGTGTCTTAGTGTTAGCACGAAGCAACAGTTAGGGTTGGCCACCGGCAGACAGCGTGATTGAAGGCTCCAGTTGAAGTTCGACAAGCAGGCAAGGAGAAAGCAGTTGGGGGAAGTTCTCATGATGTGATATCTTTCAGGGACCTAAGCTAGGAATCAGCGAATGGTGCTGTCAGTATGGCGGCCAAGAATGTGAAAATGGCAAGTCATTTTGCTCTTAAAAGCTGCGCAAAGTGTTGTTTTGTTGCGCAGCTTGTGTTGTTGCAGTGGAGCCAGATGAGCTGTCACACGCCACCGGCAACACTGATGCTTCACTGTGGGCCTTTTGTGGAGGAATTTGTTTCCGATGGATTCATGCCGTAATATTTCATTTTTCATCTGAAAATGTTGCTTTGATTTGCATTTTGCTTCACAGGCGCTCGCGGAACAATAATTTTGTGAATTGGGGTTCCATAGTCTGTGTCCCCAAAAAATCCGAGTATCAACATGAATCCTTGAGTCTGAAAGGTGATAAATTGGCTAATATGAAAGTAGTAATAGTTTTTTTTACGGGTTGCCACACACTTCTGTCGTTTGAGAAACATGTTTATGTTTGCCTCCTCGAAGTAGCGCACAGACCGAGGAAAAAGCCTGTGAATGTGTTTGTATATTGTTCGATCATCTCCGGAGGTGCCGACTGACCAACTTTGCATCCGCTTAGGCGCTCCGGGGACGATGGAGGACCTCGGTACGGGCGGGACCTCTGCACTTACTGTGACATCGGGTGCCCCGACCAAGCGGCGTCCGGAGGAGCGCGGTGCATTCGACAAACGCTTGCGTTTCAGCGTGCGACAGACGGAGAGCGCCTACCGCTACCGCGATATCGTGGTCAAGAAACAAGACGGCTTCACGCACATCCTGCTGTCCACCAAGAGCTCGGAAAACAACGCGCTCAACCCCGAGGTGCGCGTACACCCCTGCGCGGACCACCACACACATCCCCGTCTCCTCCTTTCACCTTCGCTGTGGTCGTCACCGCAGGTGATGAAGGAGATCCAGAGCGCCATGGCGACGGCGGCGTCCGACGACAGCAAGTTGGTACTCCTGGGAGCTGTGGGCAGCGTCTTCTGCTGCGGCCTGGACTTGGTCCACTTGGTCCGACGCCTCACAGATGACAGGAAGAAGGAAAGCGTTAAGATGGCCGAAACTATCAGGTAAGTGGTTGCCTCAGTCCCCTTTCGCCATAAGTGGGGGTGGGGTGGGGACAGAGCGTCACATACCAAGCACAACGGAGTTGGTGCTGTGGCATCTCCGGTAAAAGTAAATCCGAAGAAAAGATAGCTTTCGTTGTATTACCTGGCACCAGAAACTTCGCTCATCTATTTTCGTATTTTCCGGACTATAAGTCGCAGTTTTATTCATAGTTTGGCCAGGGGTGCGATTTATACTCTGGAGCGACTTACGTGTGAAATAATTAACACGTTATCTCATTTGACATGTTATTTTCACATTAAACCGCAAGAGGGGGCTCTAGGCCTGTGTTGATGCGTTCCACATTGACAAAAAAAACAAAAACAAAAAAACTACCATGACTCTGACGTCAGTAGAGTTGCTTAAAAGTGACCCCGAGGATGAAGATTTCATTGAATTTAGTGATTTGGAGTGACATTGATGGTTTGGTAAACCTGTGAGGATGATCAATCATTACGCTACAGTTATCTGAATAACTCTTAATATGTTACATGAACATACCGGGCACATTCTCAGTTCATTGTTTATGCGTCATGTAACGTTAACATATCGTACTCTTATTCAGCCTGTTTTATTTTTATTTGCCTTCAAAGATGACATGTCTGTTCTTGATGTTGTATTTTATCACATACATTTCCCCCCAAAATGCGACTTATGTATGTTTTTGTGTTCTTTATATGCATTTTATGGCTGGTGCGATTTATACTCAGGAGCGACTTATAGTCCGGAAAATACGGTAGCTAGCTGCCGCTGCTACCTACTGGTATGGAAGAGCCCCACATGATTACCCGGCTGCCGGCTGGTACACCGCGCAGGCATACAAATTGGATAATTTCCCACAGTGTTTGAAAAAACACTGAGTTACAGCAAGCAATGTGTTTTTATATGATAACATTTGTACACGCTGTACACTGACTAGCTGACCTTGGAGCTAAGTGTCCATTGTTGCTTGTTGTCCGAATGAAGCGTGTCGTGCAACATGTGACGTGTCCTGACTTTTGGGAGCTCGCCAAATGACGTGAGCGCACGTGTGCTTCCTCAGGACGTTCGTCAACACGTTCATCCAGTTCCGCAAGCCCATTGTGGCCGCCGTCAACGGGCCGGCGCTGGGCCTGGGTGCCGCCATCTTGCCACTGTGCGACGTGGTGTGGGCCAATGAGAAGGCTTGGTTCCAGACGCCCTACGCCGCGTACGGGCAGACTCCCGACGCTTGCTCCTCCTTCACCTTCCCCCGCATCATGGGCCCCCCCTCGGTTGGTACCCCGCCCCTAAGCTGGCCCACGCCGTGGCGGCCTGACCCTTCCTTTTGCTTGCAGGCCAACGAGCTGCTCCTAAGCGGCAGGAAGTTGACGGCGCAGGAGGCGTGTTCCAAAGGTTTGGTCTCGCAGGTTCTCTGGCCGGGAACTTTCACGCAGGAAGTGATGCTGCGTATCAAAGAACTGGTCGCTGTCGACTCTCTCGTGAGTATCACGCCGCTCTACGGTGCATTTCAAGCTGGGAAACGAGTATTTCTTCTCACTCCATATTGATGATTATTGATTTTTTTTTCCCCGACCTATGAACCTTTGAATTGCGAATGTTAACACGACTTTTTCTGACACCTGATGTATGGTCCGGCTCTCATATGAAATACGTTTCTTGGTTCAATAAAGCTTATCAAGCGCATGCACATCCCCACAGAATTTGATGTGTGTCGTTTTTGTGCGGCTCAGGTCCTGCGGGAGTCCAAAGCTTTGATGAGGAACTCCAGCCGAAGTTCTCTGGAGCAAACCAACGAGCGCGAGTGTGAAGCCTTGAAGAGAATTTGGGGCTCATCGCAGGGAACCGACGCCATCTTGCAGCACCTGCACAGAAGCAAAGAGCTCTACTAGGACCTGCACCAGGACCTGTTTGTGCTTCTATGACTGGATTGGACTAAATGTTTGAGTGCAAATGTAAAGTAAGTTATGAGTCATGTTTGCTCGATGAACGTTTTGGCTCAACGATGCGCTCAGCTGAACTTTCCCGCAGGGAGTCTGACTCCATGTTTGGATGTGTCTTAATTGATGCAAAACTAAGCTAGGACAGCCTCTATCAATGCCACATCCTTGCGAATGACACATTTGTACCTTTTCTACATTGGCAAGTAAACGGGGAGAAGAGCATTGCAGTACTCACATCTTTCAATTTAAATCGGATGACGCCCTCTTGCTGGTCATGAAAACTTCCAACCTTTGGGCTCTTCCCATGTAAGGGTCTCCAAGCACTGGGCTGCACAGAGAAACTCAACTTTTTTTCTGTTTTCTTAATGGAGTGGTCGACGGGGCTCCAGAAGGTTGTGGTGGCCTTCGTGAGAGAACGATCGGTTCGCGCAGAGCGCAAGAGCGGGACATGATCCACAGGTAGGAGGAACAGCCCGCTCTGAAATCCGGCCAGCTGGCCAGAGAAGCAGGTCAAGTGTGCGAATCGGCTGCAACAACAAATATTGGATCCAGCACTGCTGTGAAAGTTGCAATGTGGCAAGATTTGCCCAATTACTAAGTGTGGTTGGACTGGCCACTTGAACTGAACTCTATAGTTCCCCAAAATGTCCACAAAAAAAAAAAAATATTGCTGTGTTGAATGCAGTTATTGCATTTGCAACCATTCATCACCATGAAATTCAGCTTGAAAAATCAGGTGCATCACCATGTGCTGATCGCGTGATACGGGGAGAAAAAGTAAGCCCACAATGGTAGCAAAGATGACTTGAAACAAATGTATTGGAGATTGACTCGGAAAAGGGGGCGGGGGGGAGAAGTGCACATCACACCCACGTTCAATCGAATGTTTTGTTGTGCATTCAATTCAAGACATACTTTGTTTCCAACAAAGTATGTCTTTACATGAGAATGACATGTGGCACAAAATAGTTGCGGATCGCCGCTTTAATGGACATGGGCCATATGCACCTTTCCCCCACCTCCCTAACTCTTAGCTCTGTAAAAATAAATGACCATTGCCAAACACACCTTAAAAAAAAACCTCAAGTACATTTATTTACCAAAATAAAGGATGGCCTGTGCCAAAGTCAGTTTACACAATCAAAGATGACTTTTGTAATTCAAATCTGTAAAGTTTAATCCAATCCAATTGGACGTTGAAAAAAAACCTGCGCAATATTTTCCAAGTCTATTTCAGTGTTTGCAAAGAGGTGGGTGTGGTCAGGAGGCTGGCGTGGCCAGGTGCAGGGAGTAGGCGTGGTCAGGGAAGAGTACCAGCGTGTAAAAGTGTCGCTCGTGCACGTGCAGATTGTCCTTAAAGCCGTGAACCGTAACGGCCGCCCAGGGTGGCGAGAGGGGACGCTCCAGGAAGTGGCTGCAACATAAGATAAGGAAGGCAGCTGATTGGCGGCCCGAATACCCAAGTGGACTTCAGAGCTTACCTGAGCTGCTTGACCAGCGTCATGATGTTTTGGGGAAGCAACAGACCGCGCACCTCAAGGAGAAACGAGCTCTGAGAAGACTTGGCGGATGGATAAGGGCACGACAAGGAAGACAGGAAGCTGTCGGCAGCGTTGTCGCTGGGGACGACACAGGGTCATGAAGTCACCTGACTAAAGAGGGCTCGCCACGTCATCCGGTCTCGCCTCCTCACCAGCTGATGTCTGCTTGGACGGCACCGAGCCACTCCAGAAAGTCGAAGGGGTCATACGAGCGCAGGTCGCAAGTCAGCGGGTCGGGACGGCTCAAATGGGTCAGAAGGCGACAGCTGACCTCGGGCGTGTGCCGTGACCACTCGTATCTTGATAGCAGCGGCTGCAGCGTGTTTGGGTCCCCTGCGCACACAAACATACGGCGGCATTTTCTTTGCGGCGACATGTCTTGTGTGGCGGTGTATAACCACGATGCCTTCCATTATTTGCCGAACTGAAGGGGCTCAAGCTTGTTACCAGTATCAGCCACCCTCTTGTGGCTGTTTTACTGAGTCGAAATTAGAAGAACAGAACAATGCATTAATGGACATATATGGGTCTTCTGCCAATGTTTTTTTTTTTGGGGGGGGGGCATTAAGTAAAGTGGCAAAAACACACTAAACTCATGGCATTCACATTCCTCTATCGCATAAAGTTTCAGTTCACTGCTGTCTGTGTGTGTGTTAACATCTGAATTCAAGCTTGTTGGCGGTGTTTCATAGGCTGCTCTCGTGTAGTGAGGAGATCTCACGTGATGCAAAAAGTCACATTCATTTCGGGGAATAAGATGTTTTAAAAGGATCGATGTAATGATCGAGATCTATTGGGCGACGAAGAAAATTGATTAGATTATTATTATTTTTAAACCAATGCTAGTATCGGTAACAACTCAAGAATTGTCCTCATCCTCCGGCTCGATGTTGAAATGTGCGTTCTGCTGTTAAATATGCAGGATGGTAATGAGACGGGAAGTCACCTGAAGCAGGCGCCAACAGGAATTCCATCTTTAACGGAAGGCGTGACGTCAGACCGCTGAATAGACGCTGGTAGCCTGGCCTGCCAGGAGCCATGCTTCTGTCATTCAAATCCACACTGACTACTAATTTTGTCACGCATCACAAAACAAGAAATCTTAATTAATTTTTAGCACAGCAACGACACGTAATACTGCTGATGCTCTGGAGAAGTGCTTCACACCGTATCGGCTGGACTTTGGTTTACACGCTTTGCCTTCAATGCCCAACAGCTCGTAAGAGTCTTTGTCCAGCGAAAGACACAGATGTCCTGCACGCAAACGCACACACGTCAGTCATGTTTACCACAAATATATGTGGCCGCATTCCTGAAGTCTGTTACCATTTGCCTTGAGGAAAGCACAGTTGTCTTCATCAATACGAGTTTTGTAGGACAGGCCGCACACGCTTCCTGAAGCACACACGCACATGTTGTCAGTGATATGCAAAACGAATGGGACATGGACGTGACAAGCGCATACCACGGCCCAGGTGTTCGTCCAGAAGTTCATAAAGCGGAAGGTTCCGGACCAGGTAGAAACTTTGGAAACTTCTTAATGTTTCATCGAGTTGAGAAGGAGCGCAGCCACAATCCGGGAGAAGTACAGTCGCCTGCACAAAGACATAAAACTTGACCGATACATAAAAGGAACACACAAGCAATTCGGAAACGGCAATGGAAACGTCGTCAGGTCTGCAAACCAGAACGTAACTTTGCTAATTCAACACACAACAACAACAAAAATCATTTTTGAACATTTTGACAGCTTCTACGTGAGAAGAACTTGACTCATCATTCACTCTCTTATTTTAAGCTACAGACTTTTTAGAAGATGCACTGTGCAGTTTCCATTTCAACTGCAAACCCACGTGACGAACGAGCTGGCGGCTGGTGCCAATGCTAACCCGCGTGAGCGTCTACAACGACCTTGTAGCTGAACGGTAGCTGCTCCAGATGCGCGCTCAGTCTGTTGTTTGGGTGTCGCAAAGAAGACGTTTCACAGTTCAGAAGGGTTTTGCTGCTCATCTTCACTTCAACCACTTTTGAGCCACTACAACGGGAAACAATCACAACCGGAAGTCTAGATACGTCATTTCCTGTTGCTCATCCTATTTCTTTTTGTTATTGTTGTAATTAGTGGTGTGTTTCGTTTGTTTTGTTTGAAGTATTTCTCTGAAATAACCACCTGCGATTGGCGTTTCTTTTGCATAAAGGACAGATTTGAAATGTAAAGCTCCTGTCCAACAAGGGGCGGTCTTGAGCTCAATGATGAAGCCAATGTCTTTCTCGCGGGACCTCATCACGTGTCCATACCCGGAAGTGAAACGCGCACGCGGCTGCTGTGACCACAACACGAATTATTGACACCCAAGTGACTTTATTGATCATTGATACATACGTATATTAGTTTGACGTCATATGGCGTTGTTGGTCGACTCTGTCCCTGGACAGTTTGATGACGTAGAGGACGAGGACAGGTAAGGCCAAACATCTGTTTGTTCCGTTTTCACACTTGGTGTTTTTGGTCTGTGTTCACACTCCGCCTTGATAAACATGTTTGTCGTCACACTTAATGGCTTCAAATGATTCTGCTTGAGTATGTTTTTGTGCACTTGCTGGTTCTAAGTGTGTAACAAATGTTACCAACCATTCTTCATGTTTTCTTCGTGTGTCTATGCAGCTAAATGGTCAAATATAACGAAAGAGACGGCCAACTATTGATGAGCTTTGTTCTGGCCATGTCTAGCAACCTTGTTGTTGTTTTTTTAACTAAGAGCGGTTTCCCAACCTTTTGTTACGCATTTTACATGCAAAAAAATGACCCAGCCCACTGACACACAAAAATCACACAACACGTATGAATAATCCAGAGGTCTTCATTCACTTACTAAAGGACAGAGTCAGTGTGAACTCTCTGCGATTGGCTGGTGACCAGTCCGGGGTATGGCAAATCAGCTGCAACCGTCATGAGAAGTGCGTCCGAAAAGGGATGGACAGATGATGGCTTTTTGGTGCCTCCACTGCAACTTTGTCCAAATGGAAGAAAGTTGCGCCCTGTTTTTTTAAATAATAACAATGTCTTTTTGGTCACATGTTACACTATAGCCAATCCAAAGCCTTTGACATCCCGCGAGATGTCAAGCAAGTTGGCGTTCAGCAAGACGGCGACGATGACGATGACAATGAGGATGAGGATGATGAACTTGATGATGCATGGGCTTGGTCTGCGGCGGGAGGCGATCTAACCAAACGATACAACCGGAGTGTGGTCGGTCAGGTCAGATAATTGATATCCATGTGATGATGGATGGTGATGATTGACAGCTGGCAGTCAGATGATGCTTTTTTTTTTTCCCCAGGCGAACAAACAGAATTCATCCAATTACGTGCCTACCGCAGACAGGTCGCTGAGAAGGTTTGAGCACAAGATCAACTTGGGTAGCGCACACACACACTCACGCACTCATGCGCACAGTCACAAGCACGGCGTTGAACCTTTACACACACGCTTGTTTGTTTGCAGATAAACTCAATTTCGCTGACTCCGTGATCAACAAAGTGACAACGATGCAGAAGCAGAAGGATGCAGACACGTACGTCAACACTGCATGCATGGAATTTTTATATTAGATAATTCTTAAAATGTCTCCTAAAAATGCCTTTGTAGAATTCGTGGAATAGGGAAGGAGTGAATGATTGCAAAGGCTGCAATGTGCGTTGGCAATTATTCATCAGCAGCTACTCCAGAATGACTTTATTTAGCAATGTGACAAGGTTTTTTAAAATGACAGACTGTCTAAACGCTGAGTGTGCTCGGAACAGCCACTTCAACCAGAGTCCAATGCATGAAGTGAATTTTGAAAAGTCGCGCCGAAGTTGAGTTGTTGAAGATGATTTACGAGGCCGTTGAAGTGCTCGTGCCACTTTTTCTAAAAATTCCAAAAAGAAGGCAGCCGCTTGCCAACGTGGCTATTCTCTGTTGCATAGCTCACTCTGATTTATTTTTTTAACCTTGATTTATAATGTGTTTGTTTGTATATATTGACCGGCTGCTCTTGCTCGCAGGTACCGCGTGAAGGACAAATCGGACCGGGCCACCGTGGAACAGGTGCGGATTCGCGTCAAGATGCTTTTATTGAGAAAATCAAAACACAGAATTGGTATGTGACACACTGTGTCGCACAGGTTTTAGATCCTCGAACGCGAATGATTCTCTTCAAGATGTTGACTCGCGGGATCATCTCAGAAATCAACGGCTGCATCAGTACAGGGAAAGAAGTGAGCTTGCCTGCCCGCGCTTTGACATCTGTCCGCCATGCTCCACATCTCCTCATTGCGCTCGTCCCGCCAGGCTAACGTCTACCACGCCGGCACAGCAGGCGGAGACAGCCGAGCCATCAAAATCTACAAGACGTCCATCCTGCACTTCAAGGACCGGGACAAATACGTCAGCGGCGAGTTTCGGTGGCGTACCATTGCCTGCTTTCGTTCCATCCCGACTCAAAGTTGGCGGCCCCTTGGGTGAACTGCGTTGGCTGAAGCCGTTCTGCTGTTGCGGTGCAGGTTCCGTCACGGTTACTGCAAAGGGAACCCCAGGAAGATGGTGCGGACTTGGGCCGAGAAGGAGATGAGGAACCTGATCAGGTGGCAGCTTTTCTGGGAGGAAGTCAATCCCCTGAAAAAGTCGCGTGCTAAAACATCCCAAACACTCTCAGGTTGCAGACGGCCGGGATCCCCAGTCCGGAACCGCTGCTGCTGCGGAGCCACGTGCTGCTCATGAGCTTCATCGGCAAAGACGACACGTGAGGCCCGCACAGAACCTTTGACGAAGCAACGGGCTCGCCTTCTCATGTCTGCCCTCGTTGAGCAGGCCCGCCCCGTTGCTGAAGAACGCTGTCTTCTCCGAGTCAAAGGCCCGCGAGCTCTACCTGCAGGTGGTCCACAACATGCGGCAAATGTTCCAAGAGGCCAGACTGGTTCACGCCGACCTCAGCGAGTTCAACATGTTGTAAGGACAGCGAGCCGCACGGCCTGCGGGTGTGCCATTTGATCGCTGAGCTTGTTTTCCGCTCTGGCTCCAGATATCAGCACGGCCAGGTTTACATCATCGACGTGTCGCAGTCGGTGGAACACGACCACCCGCACGCGCTTGACTTCCTCCGGAAAGACTGCAGCAATGTCAATGGTGAGTGGGCGGGGCTTCCGCCACTGGGCTCCCTGGAATCCTTTCCTTTTGTCTCTCTTCTCGTCTCCTTTGCTCTCCTTTAGTCTTATATTTTCGGGGCCATGGAGTATTGTAAGCATGTTGAGTTGTTCTTTGGATGATGGGTGGGGGGGTCCTTGGAAAGATTTTGAAAGCCCTTCTTTAAGGGAATAATAGTTGCAGAAAGATTGGGACTGAACACTTGACTGTTTCAGAGTTTTTCGGGAAGCGCGGCGTGGCAGTGATGACCGTCCGAGAGCTTTTTGACTTCATCACTGACCTGTCAATCACCTGTCACAACATGGACCAGTACTTAGAGAAGGTGCGTAACCAGCACGCGGTAAATGACCTCTGATGACCTTACTTGCCTAACCGCGTTTGCGATCGGCGGCCCAGATGATGGTCGTCGCGGCCGAGCGGACGTCGGCGCAGCGCTCGGATCAGGACCGTGTGGACGAGGAGGTGAGAGACGGACCAGCGGCGCGTACCCCTGCGCGCTGTCGTTCGCGTGTCTCTGAACCGTGACTTGGGCGTCCAATCAGGTGTTCAAGAAGGCTTACATCCCACGAACGCTCACTGAGGTCAGCCACTACGAGCGAGACTTCGACCTGGTCAGGACGAGGGAGGAGGAGACAGCCGCCAGCCAGCAACACGACAACGTGAGTCGAGCAAGGCGGCGACGTCGCCCGTCTTCACTTCGGTCAGAGGAAGTGGCGTTGTCGCAAAATCTGACTTTCTCCGTTTCCTCTTGGCTCTTCAGGTTCTTTATCGGACGCTGACGGGACTGAAAAAGGATCTTTCGGGTGTTCAGATGGTAGGATGACGTTAAACTCAATTGCAGCTTCGCACGGCCCAAATGCCACTGCGGCAAATGGTCCAATTTCACTCGTTTTCAATTTATGAACTCCAAATCATGGCTCATTGTTGCTCAACCCGTATTGTTTTGTGTTTTTTTGTTATTGTAAAGTGTCCTTGGGTGTTTTGAAAGGCGCTTATAAATAAAATGTATTATTATTATTATTATTATTATTATTATTATTAATAATTAATGCAACCTATCAGCAACCTATCATGACAAGCAGAACAATATCATGCTCTTCCACTAGATGGCATACTTTGCAATTAACCACCACCACTCTGGGAGTATATTTCGAAGTCAAAATTATTTTGAGTTGGTTTTATTGCAAGCCTAATACATGTATTCCACTTGTTTTTTTTTATTTTTATTTTTTTATGAGACCGAAACTTGAGTAAGAGGACTGAAAGTGACTGGATTGTGTTTTTGGCATAGAATTTAGCATGGGTGTGAAATATAGACACATGCCTTTTATGCTGAAAGTATGTTGGCACTGACTGGGAAAAAAAAGTATTTTCAAAATGGGAAAACTATATCAAAAATAGTGTGGTGAAATTGTGTAGTTCCGTAGACTTGTGGGGTCACTGGGGATTCCCTCAACGTGCGGTGGAAAACCAGCCCAATCAAATTGAGCTCAATGTTCCATGCTCAGGTTCCGGCTCTGCTGGAGGACGACGGGTCTTCGTCTTCGTCGGAGGAGGAAGAGGATGAAGACAATAAAGATGACGAAGCCACTCACCCGCTACCTGGAGACAACGCAGACTCCTTGGACAAAAAGGTGTTTTTCTTTGCGACTTTACCATGATGGAAGAATGAACAAACGAGCAAGGTGCTTTTGTTTCAGGAGAAGAAGAAGCTGGTGAAAGAAGCTCAGAGAGAAAAGAGGAAGTCCAAAGTTCCAAAACACGTAAAGAAGAGGAAGGAGAAAGTGGCCAAGACCAAGAAGGGACGATGAACGTCGACGCGGGGCCTTGGTGGCTGCGGCCAATTGCAGCCTCTGTCCGTTCTTTGCGCCTTCGAAAAGTCCTTCATTAAATGAAGCTTGGTGAAATGTCCGCACAGTTTCCTCTTTGACTGTCTGCAGCTTCATGCCAAACAGCAAACACATCACTGCATGTACGTTGGCGCGTGCTAAGCAGCCTGGAAATCTAATCGTGTGAATTGTAGAGTTGATTGATGGCTGCCACTGAAGGTCACGTCCATGCGTGCTGAGCTGCTACATCTTGGTTGACATTAGTCCAAATGCAAATGTTCAGTTTGATGAAGTTCAACAGCCGTATGTGTAGACACACACACACACACACACACACACACACACACACACACACACACACACACACACACACACACACACACAA
>CAAKHF010008305.1:103504-120368 GCA_901007745.1 Hippocampus kuda
AGCTGGAGAAGGTTTCACCCCATGAGGGATCATTATTCCCGACCTCCGTGGCCTTGTTAGCTCGAGTTTGTGTACACACACACACACACACACACACACACACACACACACACACAAGAGAATAGATGAAGCAAGTGTGCACACTGAGCACAATAGAAGACAAACAGTGATGTCACCATAGTGCACTGAAAGGTCAAAATGGATGAAAAGGGCCAAAAGTATTTGGACATTGGAGAATGTTTTACAGACGCGCACGAGTGAGAAAGACGATAGAGGTGATGATGATGATGATGGAAAGGGAGGAGCTTGTGCCACCACACTTAACTTTGATTGGTTCACTGTCTCATGAGTGAGACGCTGCGTTCTGATTGGCCACGTAGGAAATAAAATGAGCAACCGACGATTTGAGAAGTTGAGAACTTTTTCCTCTTCATCTCGTCATGGCCGCTGACTGGACCGACTCTTTGAACTTTGGCCTCTCACTGGCCAAGCAGGCCAGTCAGGTATAACTTCTGACCTTTGACACACGAGCCCTCCACACCATCTCTTGGCTACTTTTTTTGCAGTGGGCCCATATCGTCTCTGCTGACATGATGTCACCAGTAACAGCGTCAATAACGGCATTTTTATTTGGCGACATGGCCGCAGGTGGTGATGGAGGCGTACGAGCGGCGGGGTGAAGAGTTCACGTGTAAAAGTTCCGCTGCCGACTTGGTGACGCAAAGTGACGTGAAGGTGGAAAATTTCCTCAAGTCGGCCATCGCCAGCAAATATCCACAACACAGGTCAGACGCTCCGATTTTCTTCTCCTTTGGAAGGAGTGTTCATTTTTGACATTGGCCTCCTTGATGGAAGGCGCATTTTGGAAACAATCATGTCGATCTCGGTTTCCTTTCGATTTTGGAGTCGTGCGATTGTCTTGGGCTCCATTTCAGCTGAAGCTAAACCCAGAAGGGAAGGCCCAAACAGATCCGGCGGTAACGAAAGGCTGTTGGGCAGGATGAGGTCTACTATGCCGGCGACCCACCTAAAACTATGGCAAAAAATTGCGTGTAAAAAAAAAAAAAAAAGCCTTGAGTCTGCGATTGTTGAACCTTGACCTAGTTTGACCAAAGGCTGCCACACACATCATTTAGACAACTGGGAACTCTTAAATGTGGAGGAGGAAAAAAATCTGGTCCGTGTGATTGCCGTCAACATTAGCATCAGGTTGTTGTTTTTTTTTTTTCTGGCGTCAGGTTCCTGGGGGAGGAGTCGGTGGCGGCGGGCGAACGTTTAGAGTTGACGGATCTTCCCACGTGGATCATTGACCCCATCGACGGAACCGTCAATTTTGTCCACAGGTCAGAGGCTCCGCCCCCGTGATGATGTCATTTCTACACACAGCAATTCACCCTTGTGCACTTCCTGTCAGGTTTCCATTCGTGGCCGTTTCCATCGCCTTCTGCGTCAACAGGCAGGTGAGCGGCCTGACGTGTCCGTCGAGGTCAGAGGTCAAATGCGGACTGACTTGCTCACGACCTTTAGACGGAATTCGGAATCGTGCTGAGCTGCGTGGACCAAAAGGTTTACTACGCTCGCCGAGGGGGAGGAGCCTATTGCAACGGACAGCGGCTGCGCGTCTCCGAACAGCAAGGTCACCGCACTTACTGATGATGTCATGACACCAGTAAACAATAAAACAGAACAGAGCATTCATATCTTACATCAAGTGCAATGTGAAGGCCGTCATCCTGCGTTCATGTTTTGATCACATCTGGAATTGCTTTGTTCATGAATGGTGGTGCTCTACAAATCAACTTTCGTCACCTCTTCTGTCTCCTCCAATCAGACGTGAGCAAATGCCTGGTGGTGACCGAAATCGGGGCGGAGCGCGATGACCTCGCTCTGTCCACCATGACCTCCAACATCCTCACTTTACTCAAGCTGCCCGTGCATGGGTGAGAAGGACGCACGTCGGTGTTGATGTCGTTTGCGGTGACGGTTGTGATGGCGTTGCAGAGTGCGCGCCTTGGGCACTGCAGCGGTGGACATGTGCCAGATTGCCACAGGCGCTGCTGACGTCTACTATCACGTGGGGATGCACTGTTGGGACATCGCCGCCTCTGCCATCATCGTCCAGGAAGCAGGAGGTGTCGTCATGGATACCGAGGGTGGGTGTCAGATCGGCCGCCATTCTTGAGTATCCGCCTCGGCTTCATGTGAGCGTGTCCTCCTCTGCAGGCTCCCGCTTCGACATGATGTCACGGCGAGTCATCGCAGCCAGTTCGTCCGCCGTGGCACATCGGATCGCTCGAGTGATTCGAGCCTTTCCCTGTAGCCGTGACGACGCCGAGCCAAGCCAATGACGCGCGGTCATCTGTTATGTTCGTCACGACGGCTACCGGTTGAACAATTGGAACTGCTTGGAGAAAGAGAGTTTGAGAAAAAAAAGGAGCATTTTTGGTTGCACTTTGCAGTTCAAATAATCACAATCGAAATCACAGCAGATAATATATATCATGCTCTGAAAATAAAAACGTTACACCCACCAACAATTCAGTAATATTCGATTCCATCCTGACGACATTGCTGTATTGACTTTAATCTTGTATTCATCTCTGTTTTAGTTCAAAAAGTTACCAATCAAAATGTGCACTTTATTTCCTGGATCTGAACATAACTCTTAACTACTGACACGTGACCCCTATTTTCCGCAGGATGTCTGTCCTTTCGTCGAAATAACTTGATGGAAAAATGTTGCAAGGAGTCACAATGTCACCAAATAAAACTTTCCAAGAACTTCAACAGAATGTTGTCGTTTATCAGTACCAACTCTATTTGTGGCTGAAGCGTGTCCCAGTGCGACCAGCAGAGGGCGGCGACGGTGACGGCAGGCGTGGCTGTAGAGAACAAAGAAGACAACCCGGAAGTGAGTGGTGTCACTGTTCCGCACTGTCAAGATCACATTTAGCATCACATCATCCGACTCGTTTCTTCAAGGTGACACGTGTAAGTCGGTCATTGTAAACGTTGAATTGGTTGTTGTTTCGGTTCCACTTGCGTCGAAGCTTAAAATGGATTGAAATATGGATTAACTTCTTTATGATCACTCTTCCAACGACATTTTCTTGTACCTTTGCTTGACTTCTACTTAAAATGATTCTATTGTGACACAATTCTTGCCTCTGACACGTCGTCTGTGACGGAAGAAGTGCTAAAGCTCGAAAAATCAAATGTCAAAGAAGAATGTCCACAAACGACAGAAATCGACCCACTTCCACCCCCCGGCGTTGATAGGTTGTTACTGCAGCTAATTTTTAACATCATCAGTGGATTTGACTTTTAGACGAGTTCTTTAACCATTCACAATTATTGTACATAAAAGTACATTTAAACTGCATTCTTGTGTGTTGTGAACTTTTGAAGCAGCCCACATAGGATGACGGACATTTGGCAGAGCGCCATGGACCACGCCGTCGCTTTGGCACGAAAAGCTGGACAGGTACGTACGCATGCACGCGGTGCATAAATGGTGGTTGTCGAGTAAGTGCTTAGTGTTGTGATTGTGAAGGTGGTGCGTGACGCAGTGGGCGGCGCGCAGGAGGAGGCGGTGATGGTGAAGAGTTCGTCCATCGACTTGGTGACGCAGACGGACCAGAAAGTCGAGAAGCTCATCATCCAGTCGGTCAAAGAAAAATTCCCAACACACTGGTGCGAAACAACTTGTTTGTGCTTGTGTGCGAGTTGAAAAGCAAATTAATGTCGAGGAAAAGCCACTAAAAAAAGTGCCTTTGTTGAAACGACGACAGCAAAAATTGAGAGGAGCCACGTCGCTATGGAAACAGCAGACGGAGAGCAGCGATGCTAAACGGATTCTAATTATTGGCACCCTTGCTTAATATGTGTTCTTGAGTTTTTGATAAATTCGTTTTTTTCTAAAAAGAGGAATCCAAGTGTATTTATTCAGTGGGAAAAAAAAAACATCCCGCATTAAGAAATACTTGTTTGACATCAAATGATGCGTGCCACAATTCTTCGCAGTTCTCATGTCGTGACGATGAGGCTCTTTGAGTGGAGCTTTTTTGCAATTGTCTCGGTCCGTGAGTGGAAGCGGGCCTTTCAAGCACACTCTGCCTTTCTTGCCATGCTGCGAAAAGTGAATGACGATGTTTGTGTGTCAGCTTCATCGGGGAGGAGTCGGTGGCCGCAGGAGAAGTTTGCGTCCTGACCGACAGTCCCACGTGGATCATCGACCCGATCGACGGGACCACCAACTTTGTTCACACGTGAACGCCATTCTTCTCTTTGGTCATCGTTTCATCAACACAATGCTGACAAGCTCGTCCGTCTCATCTGCAGATTCCCTTTCGTCGCCGTTTCCATCGGATTTTCGGTCAACAAGCAGGTGAGAAGTCGATCCCAATGTCGTCAAACGTCGCCAATCAAGCGCTCTGCGTCTCCGCTTCCCAGGTGGAGTTTGGCGTCGTATACAGTTGCCTGCAAGATCAGATGTACACGGCGCGGCGGGGGAAGGGCGCCTTCTGCAATGGCCGTCCGCTACGGGTTTCTCATCAGAAAGGTTTACACATCATCATCCCTGACTTATTCCACCAATCTAAAACAGGAAGTGATGTCATGTGACTTTCCGTCAGACATCCGGCAGGCCATCATCGCCACCGAGTTCGGCTCCAACCGAGACCCCGGAGTGGTGGACAAGGTCTTCTCCAGCCTCAAAAGGGTCGTCAGCATTCCCGTCCACGGGTACCCGCAACCTTCGCCTGACCTAGCCAAGTCGAGGCGACTGTGACGGTGTCCGCATCTCGTTAAAGGGTGCGCGGCGCAGGAAGTGCCGCCATTAACATGTGCCTGGTGGCCTCCGGGTGCGTGGAGGCCTACTATGAAATCGGCATCCACGTGTGGGACATCGCCGCCGGCTCGCTCATCGTTTCCGAAGCCGGCGGAGTCCTGATGGACGTTGACGGTAAGAGGTCGGCCGTTGTCGAGGCAACGTGGGGCCCCGCTCAACTGTGTGTGTACGTGCATGTGCAGGAGGCCCACTGGACTTGATGTCCCGCCGCGTTTTGGCCGCCAACAATCAGAGCGTCGCCGAGCATCTCGCCAAAGAAATCGACGCCTTCCGTGTGCGTCGAGATGATGCCGCGTCATGACCTCTACATTTGTTATCAATAAGCAGCGAAGGTCACATGTCACTGTTGGGATGTCCATATTTGGTCAATCGCATATTTTTTTCACAAATTGGTATGTTAGTGTGGCTCAGTGTGTGTTTTTTTTTTTTTAAACGATTGGCTCATGGCAATTGTTTCTCTGACGACGCCGCAATATTGACGGTTCAACCGACATTCCGCCGTTTGCTTTTCCAAGGTGACGTTTGTGGTGTTGCGAGGATTCCGCCCAACATGAGCGACGATTACACCGATCATGAGAAATGCGTGAAATGGGCCACCCGAGCAATAGAGTAGTTACACTTGACAGAAAAATAACCTGATGAATGTTTCTATATCGATTTCACAAATACACTGAAAAATTGTTGACTCCTGACTTGCTCGTTTTGTGTCTTTTACGAACTCGCATCAGCTTTACGGATGCCCATAAAATGTTGAGGCGTTAGCATCAGATGAACACAGGCTGACTTTTTTTTTTTTTTTGCGACCTCCAGCAAAGATCGAGGAAATTGAAGTGCCTTGGATGCTTTAATTCTGCAGAAAAAAAAAAACGAGTGAAAAGGTGAAACTCAAGAGCTGGCCGTTGAAAGTTGGTTTAAACTGTGGACAGGTGTGGCCCTCCACTCCTTGCCCTCGGTGAGCGCTCGCGGCTGGTGCATGAAGACGCTGAATCGGACGCCCTGATTGGCTGCCGCCCTGACGAAGCGGCCGTTGGCAGTCAGGGTAACGGCGCGCAGCGAGTCCCCGGTGCCGAAGATCAAGAGCGAGCGGCGGTTGACCTTGGCGCTGGGCACTAGCGCCAGCGCCCGCTCCGACGGCCGGTCGTCCACCAGGTGCAGGCGCGCCAGGAGCTGGCGAGCGCGCTCCTTCTCGCCGGGCCCGCCCAGCGTGTCCAGGATGAGCCGGAAGTCAGCCACGGCGGCGCTGCAGGCGTACAGCTCCTTGCCCTCCATGAAGGCATCCAGCAATGGCAGGACCGGCCAGCGGCGCTCCTGGGCCGCCTGCTCGGTCAAGACGGGCTCACGGAAGGCCAGATGACAGCGGCCGTGACTGAGTGACGACACGTAGGCGATGAGCGCAGTGATGTCCAGGTTGACGCGCCCGCACTCCTCAGCGTGCACTGCCGCGGGGAATGCCAGGCTGGCCACTACTGTGCCGCGGTCCACTCGGGTGGGCTCGGGCTCCTCCTCTCCGTCTGTGACCTCCTCGTGGTCGTCGTCTCCCTCCTCAGCCTCCTCCTCCTCCTCCTCCTCTTCATCGCCACCCTCCGCCTGCTCGGCGTTGACGGCCACGATGTCCCCGCGGACGGCCACGCCCATCTCCTCCAGGCGCTGCGCCATGGGGCTGGACACACCATTGTAGAAGGCAAAGACAACCCGAGGGTGGAGGTACTGGACGGGCTGTTGGCGGCTGGCGTGCACAAAGTCCTCGGCCTGCCCGATAACGCTCTTGGCGCCATAGCGGCCACGGCCCTGCCAGATGTTGTGCAGCGCCTCCGCCTTCCTACCCACGGCCTTGACCCACGTGTGCCCGCCGTTGGCCACCACATCCACCACCAGCGTGCGCTTGTCGCCAGCAGCGTCCCGGTATGAAAAGACATGCAGCACTGCCACCACTCCCTCCAAGCTCTCGGCCGAATCCAGCACGGCGGTCAGGTGCGTGAGGTTGGTGCTGTGCAGGTGAGACTCTTTGAGCAGAAGCTGGCCGCCTTCCGCGCGCTGCAGAAAGCGCAGCTCGGCACGGAGTTTGCTGCAAAGCTTTCCGCGTCCTTCCACGGCGGGATCGATTTGCTGGGCGCGCTGGCACAGGGCTTTGGCCACGCCCATTCGCTCATCTAACATGTCCTGGAGTGACATGACGCACTCATCCTACCTGAGGACACACAATCGTTCGATCGATCAGAAAGGGAGAGGGGCAGCGCGTGAAGTACGAGATCGATCATTTGATTGCTCCTTGTTCGACGTGATCAGTTTGAAACCGATTGACACAGCCAGCTAAGCGAAGGGGCCAAATGAACACATCGCTGTCATACGAAACACATCATAGTAGAGAAAGACATTGGCAAAAAAGGGCGAAAAGGTAACATGACGTGGACTTACTACACTGTCGAGGTATGACGACGGTGACTCAGCTAGTAACTGTTAGCTTCTGATGCTACCTGTGAACTTCCGTCTTCGACAGGAACGAGCCCGGCTATGAAGAGGTCCGTAGGACACACCCCCTTTGATCTGCTGCGTGCCTTTGGCGACTCCAAGCTAGGAGGGTCAAATTTGTCAGAAAATGGCTGAAAAAGCCAAAAAAAGCCAAGGATTCCTGCCGCACACTGTAGCATACAACACCGCAGTTACAGAACTGGGAATACACATTCCATAGGTAAAAAGAAAACTAGTCAGATTTCCTTTTTTTTAAATTTCAGTTATGTATTGATAGCTGACGTTTTGCTGTTGGCAAAAAAATGGAGCCTTGTGAAAATCGGGTGAAACCGGAGAAAATCACAAGTCAATGTTGGTGCTTTGCCTTTAATTGGAACGTCGACCTCCCCATCATGGCCGCCACGTAGGCACGTCAATTCAGTAGCTGGAGAGGCGTCTCTTTCTCGCTATGGGGTGACGAGAAATAAATGACCGCTAGAGGGAGCCTCGGCTGGTTTGAACTGCTTTGACTCCAGGAAAGTCTTCCGAAGTCGTAGAATTCTTTCGACAGTCCAACGCCTCTCAAGGGTGAATCAAATTGAAATTTCAATATCTGTCAGAAAAAAAATGTGAATAAAATCATTTCCTGAAATTATTCGGCCCAGTTTCCCGTACTTGTGAGAACGAGAAAAGTCTTTAGGCACAAATAGATGGAGGTTGATTCTTGTGCGATCAAACCTCCAATCCAAGCCTTTTATCAGCTTCGTTCGCTCCAACGAACATATACAACCGTGCCCGATTAAAGTGTTAAAAGGACTGTTTGGATGTGGCGTTTCAACAATGGCAGCCTCCGCTGGGACGTGAACGTTAAATTGCGAGATAGACAATTTATTCATTTTCAACACCTTTTCTGTCTTTTGTCAATATATGGCAATAAATAGGTGTTTTCATCAATCTTAATGAATATAGGGCTGAAAACAAGACTTTAAAATATTGGGAATCAACAGAAATAATAATAATTAGTATCCCCAAATCTATAACTCCAAAATACAGACGAGCTACGGGCTGGCATTCAAATGTAGCTAATGTGATGAGCGATGCTCAAAATGAACACAGGTTTGATAATAAATATTTTTAATTATTAGTCAAACATTTGATTAATAGGCAGCATGCTGGGAGGGTCTAAGGCACATGAAGAAATGAGGTCCATCCTGTTGCAACACAAAAAACTGTGAGCGTGTTTTTGGGTTGAACGGTCACACTCGGAGGTGGTGTCGGGCTTCATCAGCTCTTTGCTTGTTTCCTTTTTTGGACCAGCTCTGCCAACATCTTGTAACGAATCATGCAGTCCTCCTGAAAAATAAAGTGCCCACCATATTGCCGTTTTGAGGTTTCCCCACAGGGATTTTGTTGCGTTGTGTCAAGCTTCCGGCGGTCATTCCGTGGCTCACCTTGCTTTTCCCGGGAACCACTTTGGCGATGCGATCCCAGCGCTCGGCACTTCCTCTGGGAAACTGCTGCAGGGCCAGTTCCAGAAGCTTCTGCTGGTTCTGAGTCCACACTGCTGCCGCCACCTCCACCTTGTCCTTGTTCTCCTGCGCCGATACTGGCTCCTCCTCCTCGTCCACCTCATCAGGGTTGAAGTCTTTCTGCCGCCGGGACCTGAGGCGCCCCGCCTCTCCCTCGTCGGCCGCAACCGCACACTTCCTGTTCCTCCGTTTGACCGCCGCAACTTGTTCATTTTGGCACTGCTCCTTGGCGTCCATGCCCACGACCGCTCCGCGTATCGTAATGGCGTCACAAACAGAAAGCGACTTCACGGGAAGAGACGGCCCCTTCAACTCGGACAGCTTCACCAGACCTGCAAGTGGTACGCGGGCCACAACTGAAGCGGATGCAAAACAAGACTTCAGTGAAGCAGAATGTGTGTGACGGCAGCAGGTCGACCTGTGTTGAGGTGGGCGAGGTCTTTGGCTTGTTTGACTTTGGTGGTCACCTGTCGGTAGAAGAAATAGGAAAAAACACTTGAGAATGTCTAATTAGCAAGCTAACGAGTCAAGGCGGGCTCTCCACAAGCCACGCAGGTGTGTCACTCACATCTGTCACGGATCTCCCCAGCTCGTGCGCGATTTTGTCCCAGCGACCTGGCGTTCCTCCCGGGAATTTTCCCATCAGTCTGCTGAGTAGGCTGATGTCCTCCTCGCTCCACTCCGTCGCCTAATGTCGGCGACACACGACAACACTGAGGACTTGGCGTGTGTCCATGCTAATGCTAGTTCGAACAAGAAGGCACCTGCTTCCTGACGGGCCTCTGCTCCTGCAGCCATTGGTCCAGCTGCTCTTCCACTTCCTGGATGGATCCAGTCTGCTGGTAACTTTGGAAGTTCACCTCGTCTGCTGATGGCTGGTAAATTGGGAAGTCCATCTTTGGCTTCTTCACCTTTGACCTCTTCTCTCCTGAAAGCGCAAGGTCACGTGAGCCATCGGTTGACACCTTGAAGAGATAAAGCAGGCTTCTTACTGCTCGCAACTTCCTGTTGAGCTTTTTCTTGCTCTTCCTCTTCTCTCTGCTGCTCCTTCTTCATCAGCTTGTAGTCTTCATAGTACTGCTGCACCTCCTGCGATCGACAAGCACAAGAAGCTTCTGGAAATGCGCACACACACACACACACACACACACACACACACACACACACACACACACACACACACACACACACACACACACACACACACACACACACACACACACACACACACATATGAATGATTATGACCTGACACTGGAAGTACTAATGCCAAGCCAAGTACCTGTCAGGGCGGTCGTTTGCACCGTTCTTAACTTCGTCTTTGGCGTTGATCTTCTTCTTCTTTTCTCTCTTCTTTTTGGCCAGCATTTCATCCTACAGACACGCAGGGGTCATCCGGGAGGGAACGTGAGCCGCCGCCATACGCGCACATGTGTGTGACTCACCAGCAGCTTCTCCAGGTAGACGGACCAGATGACGGCGTAGTGGCCGACAGTGATGATGATGAAGAGCAGGAAGGCCAGCTCGCTGTTGCTCATCTTCCTCACGCGGCGGTAGTAGAAGACAGGTTGGCGCCAATCAGGAAGTCCGTTTACCAGGATGTCATCGTACCTGCGCGGACCCACAGAGGTGGTCAGAGGCCAGGCTGAGGCGGCACGAGTGAGCACGAATGGCCCACACAGCTCACCTGCGTCGTCTCTCGTCATCCTTCAGGACTTCGTAAATGGCCACCAGCTGTCGAGCAGCACAAACCATTTGATATCTTCTTGCGCATACTTTTGCAAAATGTTATTTTTCAAGTTGTGTCCTGATTCTCGTCACCTGTCGAAACTGCGTCTCAGCATTTTCATCTTTGTTCTTGTCAGGATGCAAAACGAGTGACAGGCGGCGATAGGCCTTTTTGATTTCTGATGCCGATGCATCCTGAACACAAAGCAGAAACGTTCAGAAGATGACCTGGTTCCACTTGCCCAAGGCAAAACAACTTTTGACTGGGGCTGCACGATATTGAGGGGGGGAAAAAAACATCGCCGTGATGATGATGCACATGATTTATCATGCCGCTTGAACATTAGGACTTGAGAAGTGCACATATGCGACCTGATATCTCAAACACGCACACACACAAACACTCTCATGGATTAGGTGTTCATGAAACACGCAGGAATTAGTATATAATACATTTAGTGTATACATACATTGTGTGTACATCGTTATATGGGAAGGAAACAAATTGTATAGCGTGATCATTTTATGATGTCTTGTAACGTAGCACGTCTCTGCATAAAGTAGCTGTCCCGACTGGAACCGGGCCGCGTCGTACACCACTGGGTCGACGTTCATGTTACCATGGAGATGGTCGGAGTGCCACGAACCTGCTCGAGCGACATGAAGCGGTAGAAGGTGTCCGGGATCTCCTCGACCAGGTCCAGAAGCTCCAGGTCTGCGTCCCAAGCGTCCGACGGAAGGCTAACGGAAAGGAGAGCCAAGCCGCACACCATAAGCCAACCGCCCGCATTCATCTTGCACTGCTCACCTCACACGGTTACCGATCGGCCAGCTCAGCGGGCTGATGACACGGAAGTGCTCGTCTGTCACTTCCGGGTCAAGCGTCCTGTCACATTAAAAGCGTTTCTGCATAGTACGGGAATCTTGGTGCTAAAAATAATATATCCCCCAATACTATGAGGTCGACTGTACACGCAGTCAAACTCGCCTTTTCATTGCGAATGCCCTACGCTAGTATGTGTAAATACTTTTGAATAGTTTCCGTGACCAGAAATTAAGTTGACTTTGACAATTTGTAGCGATGAAGTGTACTGAAACTGTAGGCAGGCAGGGGAGTGAGCAGTTTAGCTTAACAAATCGTGGTGTCTTACGTGACATCGAATAATTAATGTAACAGTCGATAAAGATAGATAATATAAATGTACAATCTATTAAAATCTAGTTTGCCATTCACGTCCTGTGTCTCCGTGGAGGTCCCAATTGTCGAGTAACTTTAGATAGAAGCTGGTCAATGAAGTTTGGGCCTCTTTTTTCAACTTCACGATTCGGACCATGTCTAAACAATGAAAAAAGATGGACCGGTAATAGCACCCATTTGCCGTAGCGAGAAAGGAAACCACTGGCGGCCATCTTGCGTTGCCACTCAATCAACATTCACCACTCAATTTCTATGTGGCCTTTTCAAATTATTTTCTGTCTCCACAGCAAAAATGCGAGTGTGTGGCGTACAGTTGGACCAGGAAGGATGGGAAAAGCCCGTCTTCACGAGTGTTGTCAATTACAGCCACTTGCAAACTATTCTCGCACACACTTGCTGCAACTTCTTCATTTGTGTGTGGCGACTCGCCAAGACATACCTCGAGGTGCGTCTTGTTGCGCGTTGTGCGGACACATTTCTTATTGGTCCTTCTACGTTTGTGTTCGACGGCCCCTCATTGTAATAAATGACTTTTTTTTTTTCTGAAGGAGTCACTCTTTTTGTGTTTCAGGAGATTCAAATGCTTTTCATGTTGACTATTTGTACCTCACAGTCTTAAATGGAGGGGCTTGTTACCCACAGCATGTTATGTGTTCACATGCTAACGCGATCTATGATGGATATCGTTTTATATGTTTATATGTTTAATGTTTTTACTGTTACTAATATCTTAAACTTAGTAAGCAACATCTTTGATGTTGTCAGATTCACACTAATGCCTCACAATTCACTCCTGAAAATACTAAAATGCTCTCAACTGGCGGTGTTAGTAATAATCACCATGAAAATGTGATGGATCTTCCACAGTTACATCTTCTTCTTGTTCTTCTCCTTGCTCTTATTCAGATAGTTGTCATGAGTGAGCGCGCAGGCGGTGTTGTGGCCACGTCATTGCGCATTGATGAGGGTGGCTCGATGGGCCCGTGGGATGGCCGCCCCCGCTTCCATCACAGCAGCTAATGCTGACAAGAACACTTGACACACTGACTGTGAGTGTGAAGAAGCTAATTCAAGATACCCGTCATCACTTTTAGCAGGCCAGCACTGGAAAAAAAAAAGTGTGTGTGTGTGTGTGTGTGTATTCATTTCTCACACTTGTTCAACATGTTTTGGGCAGGGTCACCAGCGCTCCAGTCCCTCACATTTATTGTTAAAACCTAATGATAATGATGATGATCACGGGTAGGCATGGAGGCTTGAATTCCACAGATGTGCGATGGCGGATAGGTCGCATGGGATTGAGTACAAGATGATCAAGAAGAGCAACAAGCATGTGTCCAAAGGTCAAAGTTTATTCAGAAACGGTTTGGAAAGATAAAGGCCAAATGTCATTCAGAACAATTGTCCTTGATCTTTCCTCCTTTTGGACACCCCCTCACTCTCACCAGCAAGCTCATCAAGAAGAATGAGAATGAATCAAGCCGGAGTCTGGAAACAGGAGGCGACCGTTCCTCGATCATTTCATGGCAATTGAAGATTTTTTTTTTCCAGCAAATTGCATAATGATGTGCCAGTCGCCCTTTGCTGTTTAATATATCGGAAAAATTTTTTTTTCCCAACAACTGCATGTTTGGCTTTCTACAAAACAATCATTTATTTGACCACTTTCAGTCCCAAATTAGCAGGTGTCACACTAGTGAGACAGCACTAGTGGAAGTTAGTCAAGACTCGAACATAATGTCACAGTAATAAAACAGCTTTTTTTTTTCTTCTTGTGCAACATTTCAAAAAGATATACAGTATATATTTCTTGGCTTATGATGAATAACTAGAGCATGCGAGTGCACCAGCATTTGACCTTAGTGACCTTGAGGCGCCTTACTAACCTACTTGTGCACTATGCTTCCAAAGTTGACGATAAAGCGCTATAGAAGTGCAAGTCCACACTTGCCACTTGTGCTTGACACATGATAGAAAAGTGCGTTCAAAGTGCATCAAAAGGGATGTGAACGTAAGGTTTGATACGATTAGCCGTCAAATCATTCCACAATACTGCGCGGACGTACATACTTTGGAACAAGACGTCATGTTGCCTTTTGGGAGAATTATGCCATCCTAAGAATATTTGATTGCTATTATTGCCACATGCTCCACTACCCACAATGCATTGTGTTGCCCTCTTTGTCTAAAATCAAGTCCTCGACTCAGCCATGAGTTTGTAGGTCAGTGAACAAACACATCGTTGCCACGGTGACCAATTTTGGCTGGCCTGCTTCTTCAGTCTGGAAACTTTCGTTTGACCAGCACATCCACTTCTTGTCATTCAGTGGGTGGGGGTGGGGGGCACGCCCACTTGTTGCCAGTTGGGAGGTGGTGGGGTGGACATGCACCAAAACACTCTTCATTCTCATGTGAAGGGTTTTGAAAATTCCCTCACAAGCCAACGTTCCATCTTTGGCTTCCTTCCTCTGCAACGTCCAGTCGGTCGTCTGCAAGCGTTCAACCGTCCACCGACGAGACTTTGACACAAAGTCGAAATGAAAAGGGATCAAATGAATGACATCATACTTTTTCAGTTTTGATGAACTCCCTGCTTGCTTTCCAATGTGGAAAAGAGCGGCTTGATCAAATCCTGCGTTTGACCCGCTCGGTTGAGTGCGCGAGCGTTTTCACGAGCAGCCGCACTGGTCCACAATCATATCGTGTATGTCTTTTTTGATGATCATCTGCTCGTCGTCGAAGTACAGCATGGACATGGCGCGCAGCCGCGTGGGCACGCAACATGACTTGACATTCTGGAAGGGTCCGGAGCCCCTCATGCGGTACTGGTTGATGACGGCGGTGTGGAAGGAGAGCGCCGAGCCGCCGACGCTCGCCATGTGGTTGGGACAGTCTCCCTCGCAGTAGTTGGCATGGTAACCGGACGGCGCGATAATCCAGTCGCTCCAGCCGATGTCCTGAAAACTCACGTAGAATTGCTGTTTGCAGCACGTGCGCGTTTTGCCGTCGCACTCCAAACTGCGAGCCGTCCGGCGCCGAGCCGCTTCGTCTCCGGCGCGCAGCGCCACCATGAGGAAGGGCCGGTGGGATTGGTCGCTGCCGGCGGAAGACAGGACCGGCGTGGCGCCAGCCCCGGCGCAGAGCGGGCAGGACAGCCGAAGATGCAGCGGCCTGTCGCCTCGGTCCAGCGAGGACTGAACGCAGCGCGGCACGGCCAGGACGTGCCAGCCGCTCCGACGCGTGTCCGCCATCTTCTCCGAGGCGGGCGCGTCCTGCTCAGCCTGGTGGAGCTGCAGCTTCACCTTGCCTTTGGCCCGACTTCCCCTCGACACCTTGAGGAAGATCCACAGGTCGGCCTTCTCCACCGACGCCCCCTTACCGCCTTCCTTGGAGAGGTCGAAGGTCAGGGTGTTCCCGGCCTCACCTGGCACACAAAAACACGGTGACACATAGCACGTTAGCATCACTTTGCGGTATTAGCAGGCATGCTAAAAAAAGCCCCCAAAGTGCCCCTTTGTCTCCTGTGCGGACTAATTAGTGAGTCTGAATGAAATCATTCTTTCTTTCGTGCCTCCCCCTCATTAACGAGTTCTTTCACAGGGGTCGCTATTAATATCTCGGCTCTCTGCCCTCCACTCAATGCTCATTACGCCGATGTGTTTGTGTGACACATAAACTCGACAATGTCCCGGCTTTCCCGTTCGGGCTGCAAGTGGGCGTCTCGCTGCTGCTGCCAGAGGTGCACCGCAAAAAGTCAGCAATGAGCTGGCCCTCGGCGTGCCCTTTTGTCGTAGAATTCCCAGAATACGCGCAGAAACGCACACTTTGTCGGGATGGTGTTGACAATTTTTGAGAAATTGTGTCAGTTGTGGAAGTGTTGTCTGCATCCCTTGCCTCAAAGTGAAAAAAATAAAGGAATCAACATTTCAGCTATCCTACTTTGAGGAGTGGTAAAAAAAAAAAATGGACATTTTCCCGACGAGATGATAATTTGATCACATTTTTGCGTTGACTCAACAACTCGACGCTCACCTATCAGACGTAACACGTGTTTCAAGCAAACATCACCCCTCGAATGCAACAAAGTACAGTCAAACCTCAGTTTTCGTCCATAATCCGTTTCATAAGGCGGTTCCAAAAACCGAATTGTTCGAAAACCGAAACCATGCTCTTTAAAAAAAAAAAAGTTTATTGAACACGTCTGCTCACAATGGAAAGTAACACGAAGAAGCGTCACGTTCTCGTGTAAGGAAAGTGGGAGGAGTCAAGTGGTGCATTCAGGTGCGCTCAGTTTGTTTGTCATCCGAGGCATAAAAAAACTCAAAATTTTTGGTCGAAAAGCGAACTGGTCGAGAACCGAGACGTTCGAAAACCGAGGTTTGATCGTATGTTTATACGCCCCGTGCCATGAAGCAAAAGCAGCCGTCGGCACTCGGACCACGTCTAGAAGTCGCTTTCTCGAGCGTTTGCCCGTTCACTCACCGGGTTCGGCAAAGGCGATGACCTCGGCGGCGGCAGGCGCCTCGGGGTCGGTCCCGTCCACTTGGACGTCCACGCTGCCGTCGTTGGCCACGCGGCCCACGTGCAGTTTCTTGATGGCGTTGAGGACCGCGGCGCGAGGAAGCGTTTGCGTCAGGTTGGGTCGTGTGCTCAGGTGGAGCATGTTGAGGATGTGACGCTTGACCGCGTCGACCATATCGCTGGAGTTCTTCCTCACCTGGCCTACGGTGCAAGAGGCGCACTTGGGGGACTCTGCCCCCTGTTGGATACCCGCAGGAACTTCCGACTGGAGGACCAGCGAGCCTGACGGACAGAAATGGACGACGACAGTCAGAGCGAAAAGTGCTGCGGGAAGAGAAGCGGAAGTCATGGTGATGTCCCGCAAAGGCAACAGGTGGCGGGCACTAAGTCAGTCGGTGCGACTCTGCTTCCATCAAGCTCTTTTTCTCCCAGGAGCTGCTCTATGTTGATCACCTCGGGCCTCAGGTCTGCTGCTTGTGAGCTGCAGTCCTCACATACACTAATTATACTTGGGTGTCCATTTGATCCCTCCCTCCACCACCACACAGGAATTTCCCTGTGAGTCAGCGACATCACACACACACACACACA